>PVJA010046590.1:0-15046 GCA_004027025.1 Myocastor coypus
ACCTTTAACTTTTTTTTTTTTTTTTTTTTTTAAATTGATGAGTCAGGGTCTCACTGTTACGGTTTGCCTAGTTGTCTCCCCAGACCCTCATGCAGTCACTGGGGTGGCTTCTAGAGTTTGTAAATAACTCATGATCCAGTGCTGGGATTATGGGTGTGAGTGCTACACCTGCCCTGGGTTGGGTAACTTGCATTTCAGTGCAAGGAGGGGAAGAGGCCTGCTAGCCACGTCAGCTGCGACCTCCCTTTGCCCTTGGCAGTTTCCCACCACCAAGAGCTTCTGCCCTGTGCCATGTGCCACTCTGCCTTGGAGCCAGTCAAGTATAGACTGAAACCTTCACTGTGAGCAAATAAACCTTCTTTAATTTTGGGTGTCAGATATTTTGTCCCAGCAATGAGGGAAAAGTAACTGAGAGACTCCCTAAGCTTCCTAGGCTGACCTGGAATTTGCAGTCCTCCTTCCTCCGCCTTTCAGGTTGCTGGAATATGCATCACCACACTAGGCCATTTTCCTTCTTTCCCTTCACGTCCTTCCCAGCCTACCTCAGCCCTTCCTAGGGCCCACCTCATCCCCCAAACTCAGTGAAAGCACCAATGTTTGTGCAAGTGGCTGGACACAGAAACACCTTTGAAAGCCTCTGCGGGTCCCTAACAAGTGATATCTCCTCTATCTTATGTCTTTCAGCTGCATCCCCCAGGACAAGTCAGTCCTGTATCCTCAAGGATAGCAGTGCCTATGGCTGACAGAGGGGGGCCACCCTGTGAGCTGGAGGCCACCCTATGTTGGGCCCACAGGGGCTCAGCAGACCAAGCAGGCACCGACCTGAACAATTCACTTGCTTCTCCATATGGCCACACACATGGGGATCCTGGTCTTGTCAACTTTATAAACCAGGCACCAGTGCAGACATCCTCTCCTATCACATCATGGGGCCAGCTGCATGGGACCCTGGTGGCCACTCCAGGTGGGGACAGCACACTCCTGAGACCTGGGCTAATTGTGGAAAGTGATTGGAAAGGAATAGGGGTTCTCAACATGCCAGTGCCTGGGGGCAGGGCCACTGTGGCCAAGAATGGGAGGGAGGTCATCACTAATCAAGTCACTGCCTGGGGCATGCTGCCCTCACACCCCCACCTTAACCGAGAGACACCAGGCTCATACTGGAGGTGTGGTGACATACCCGCTGTGCCTCCAGTTTGTTGGTGGAAGGAAAGACTTTTCACTAGGCAGGTATACATTTTTTTAAAGCACTATATGGGTGTCAGGTGAAGATGAACTTTTATTTTGACATCACTGTACAATTCCTTTGGAAACTAAGAAACAAATGAATACGAATCCCTGATTTCACTGTTGTCATAGAATTTTTCTGTGACATTGCCAATCACTACTACTGCCCCCATGCCATGTCATGTTTGTCAGCAGCTGTGTGTGCAGCTGCTGAAGGGACAGTACAGACACCTGCCACCTCGAGGCTGTGCTGAGAATGGGGTCCCTGAATCACTGCTGCAGACCCCTGCCTGGGACGTGCTGGCCTAGTGCTTCCCAAGCCAGCTGTGGGTGGCGTGACCCCAGCGTGCCCTCTGGAGTGGGAAACCCAGAGAGAGATGGAGTTTGTGCAGAAACTGTGTCCAAGGCCCCACCATGCAGCCGTGGGACACGCAGAGACAGCTGGGTGCAGGCTGTGTAGGGAGGGACATCCCACTCCAGGGAGCCCTTCTGCTGTATTGTTCATGCGCAACAGAGCAGTCGGGACCCAAGCCCTGCATCTTTTCTGGAACCGCCTCAAGTGTACAGTTCCACTGACCTTGGCCCTGGCAGAGAGGAGGGTGAAGAAAAGCCAATGGATTTTATGTTATCACTTTTACTTCAACTATTTATCCACAGTAACACTGTATATTTTGCAAATGAACAATACAGAGGAGTTTGGCCTCACACGACTGACGCCGGGTGACATGCAGTACAATTTGACTTGTCCTTGTTAGCATTGTGTCCTTGACTGTGACACACAGTGAGGCCCTTGAGCCCAGCTCTAAGGAGGTGGAGGAGTTCAGTGGACCACGAAGCCAGGTGGCCTTCACTGGCCTGGGTGGACCAGATGAGACACACCCAAGCCATCACTGCACTTGGAGTTGATAGCTAAGAAAGAAATGCTACCCTGGGCGGATAGGGCCAGGCAGTGCAGTCCCTGCTGTCACATAAGGCTAAACTCTGGATTCCTGTGTTCATTCTCTGTGGAGATAACAAAGTGCTGTCTGCAGATCTGCTGGTACAGTGACCTCAACGACATGACAGAGGGGGATGAGGAGGGATATTGGGGACACCCCAGCCAGCCAGCCAGGGTGACAAGGCCAGAGCTGGCTCTGGTCTCCTGCTGCCTTGCAGCCCCAGCTTGCACGATGTCCCCAGACGTGGAACCCAGTGGCCTGCAGAGTTGCCGCCTGAGCAGGGCCAAGGGCAGTCCTCAGTCCCGAGGCTTAGGAGCACAGCACTGGTGGCCGCAGTGGCTGGAAAGGCTGAAACTGCAAAGGGTGGCCTGTGGGTGACTGAGAACAGACCCAGTGCGGGTGCGGGTTGGGAAGTGCACCCTCCAGGGAGTACATATTGTCACAACACAGAAGCGACAGGAGCACAACTGAGACTCATGTGATGCTTGGGCAGCTCACAGGACCAGGAGAGGCAGCAGGGACTTAGCCCATCAAGGGCCAGGTGCTCGGTGGCCAGGGTCCCATGGGTGGCTACGGCGATGACATGGGGGGTTCAATGAGCACAAGGCTACATGGAATTGATCACTGCTACCACTCTGGACACAGCATGGGACACACACAGGCTGCCACCCTGGGCTAATTGGCAGGTGCCAGCCTTTGAGAGCCTCAGCACTTCCAGGGGCTGTTCAAGGTCCTGCCTGTTGGGCAGGGAAAGGGCTGGGCTGAGGGCGCCATGATGTTGGGCAGAGGATGAGTGGGTCACAGGCAAGGTGGAGATGGGGCCCTGTGGCGGGCACGATCCTCCTGAGAACAGGATGGGTACACTCAACCAGATGCAAAGAAAGGAAAGTGCGGATGGGGTTCACAGTCAGGGTAGCCCAGAACAAAGTGACGCAGGAGCTTGCGACTAAACGTCCTGGGACAACTGGGTCTTAGCTACCTGTCCCCACCTGCTACTAACAGGTGACTGTGTTTCATCTATATGTTCACCTGAAGTAACAGCAATTATAATACTGGTTATTTAGGATAGTATCTGTTAATAAAATAAGGATTTATATAAAGCAGCTCGAGAACTTTAGATGGGTGCTATGTACTTGGCACAATCAGTAATGATGGTGTAAGATTTCAGTCAGTCCTACAGGGACATTTATTTATTTAGTATGAAAATATGGAAGGATCTGAATGTTCCTGGCAGGGAAGTTTTTGGTCTATTTTCTCACACACTCATCTAAGTACTGTCTTCCTATCAGGTGAGAGGAGGTCCTTGGACAGTCTCTATTGCTAATGTTGTGTACTGACACGCTTGTCTTTCACACACAAATACTACCTATACAGCTTATGTATATATATATATATTTATATATTTATATATTTATATTATATAAAGTTTACTTACGTATTTTCATCAACCATATCAGGTCTACTTTTTTTTTTTTTTTTTTTTTTTTGCCCATTGTCAATAACAGAGCAATAATGCAGCAAGTTTGGGGTTTTGTTGTGTTTTGTCTCTGTTCTTTAAAAATACCTCATTTCTTCTTTCTCTAGGCTGAGTTTTCATATACGTGGGGCAAGAGGGCGCCGAGCAGACGGCCGGTGCACGGCAGCTCCTGTCTGCTCAGCCGGTGGCCGCTGGAGGCTGAAGGTGGCTGCTCAGCCACCCTTGGTGCCAGGGAAAAGGAGCCAGGGCACGCGGGCCGTGGCAGGCAGGCGTCTGTCCCATGGCAGGTGGGCCCGTGGGCTCTGGGCGCTGTCTTGGCTGTGAGGGACCTGGGGAGCTGGAAACAGAGGTGCCCTGGGCAGCCCCTAGGTGGTGTGCAGCCATTCTGGGGAGGCCAGGTCCCCCACCTGGCTGTCTACACAATTGTGCTGATGCCGCTGGGCTTGGGTTTGCTGCTGGCTGGGGGTGGCGGGGCAGGTGGCTGCCCATGGTGGTGCGCTGCATGGGCTGCGTGGCCAGTGTGGGCTCCAGACAGTGGTGGGTGGCTGTGGGTATGGGTGCTAAAGACAGGGTGCCCACCGTGAGGGCCGTGATGGTACTGGTGGGTGTGCTGGATGTGTTGGGGTGGGTGGTAGTGGTGGTGGTGGTGGTAGGGGGGCGGGTTTTGCTGCAGGTGGCAGTACTGGGCATGATGGGCATGTACTGGGCCCTCCATGGACCCTTGATGGTGCTGTGGATGGGGGGGTGGCGGGGCAGGGCCAGAGGGTGGGTGGGGCTGGGGAGGGGGCTTCCCTCGTCTGCTCCCAAACAAGGAGCCCAGGAGGGAGGAGGAGTTGGGCATAGTCTGGTGTGGGCGAGATGGACACTCTCGTGTTGATGTAGCTCTTCGGCGCATGTGAGGACTGCTAATGATGGAGCCCTAAAAAGGAAATTCATAGAAATCAAAATTAAAAGATCTTACAGCACGGAGGTCAGAATGATTTTCTTTTCTCAATGAAAAAGATCCCCCACTGACTGCTAAGGCCTCAGTTCTGCTCATGGGCCACAGAGGGAGTAGAAGGGCTGGGTGCAGGCGACCTCCTCTGGAGGGGTGGGAAGGGGAGGAAGCACCTCCGTCCCGTGCCACAGTGCACATGCACTGTGAACGCTGTGCTGGGCATCTGTCTAAGGGCTCAGGTCTCAGAGATGGAGGCAGGTAAGTGTAGTGTGTATGGAAAAGCAGTCCAGCTCCAGCTGACTTTGCATCCTGATCATGCCTGGGACTTATCCACAGGGCTGGGGGGGGGTGTTGGCTCTGCCCATGTGGGGGTTCAGAGGTGCCTAATGGGGTGGTGACACGGATGGGGGACCCTGTAGCCTTATCAGTGGAGGTGTGGACTGCCTAGGCATTTTGCTGCAGCTACCTACTGCAAACCAAATGAAGAAAAGGAGAAACAGAAAAAGATCTGCCAGCTGAGGCCAAGATGGGGACAGTGCTGGATGGGGAAGACGAATGAAATCTCATGAAATCCACACTGACTTTCCTCTCTCGAACACTGCTCTCCCATGGGCTCGCTAAGCAATTCCATGGTGTCTTGACTGAAGACACAGCCAGCCCAATTCCAAGAAGGAAGCGACAGTGCGGCTGGGTGTGGAAGCCGTGTGGGGCAGACACATCCCACAGCCAGTGGAGGGGCAGTGATGGCCGGGGCAGGGACCCCAGGGTGGGTTCAGGAAGCTGGGATAGTTAACCATGCTCAGGGACCACAGGGGATGAGGATTAAGCAAAACGAAAACACAAAATCCAGAACCACCCCCCACTGGGTGGGTCCAAAACAAGCGGCGAGAGGCGTGGATGTCAGAGGCAGAGAAGCTGCATGCACGGGGCTAAGGCAGGCAGGGCGGGCTGTATCTGCCTGTCTGTGCAGGACGGGCAGAGCAGGACAGACAGACAACAAAGAGAACCAAGGATTGGGTGACACAGGACAGCCAGCCAGACGGGGTGCTTCCTACTTACTTCCACATTGCTCTCTAGCGATCCCGCACTGCTGCGACGCCCTCGCTTCCCTGCCCAGAACATGCAATACCAGAGGTTAGACACGCACGCCAGGCCGGGCGCCGCCTGCTGCCTGCCTGCCACTGCCACCAAGCAGGCATGGGCTGGGCCCGCCTGCCCAACGCCAAGTGCTTCAGGAAAAATGTTTCAAGCCAGCCCCAGCTTTTTGCTCCTTGCCCTGCACAGCAGGCCACTGTTAGGGATCCTGGGGCAGGGACAGGTGCACTCCTATCTGGTTAGCTACGGCTGTTTGCAGAAGGGAAGGTGCAAGGTGGCTTCTTACTTGCCACAAGTACTCAGGCTGGCCCAGGCCCTGCTCCATGAATTTGATATAACTATATGTGCATACATACACATATGCACATATACATATGCCCATCTTGTGGCAGAGCAAGGTGGTTAGAGGAATGAAACCTCTCTGGAGTCTCTGGCTGAGTTCTGTTTGTGCAGCACCCTGGCTGGGGGCAGGAAATGATGGAGCCCTTGCTCCTCCTCTCCCAGCCCCCCTCCCAGATGTGCAGTGTTCCTGGAGCCAGCAGGGTTCTGCAGGTGCACACACAGGCACTCTGTGCTGCCCACTAGGGTTTCATAGGCACTAGTCCATCTGCATCAGAGAAGGGCTGAGGCTGTGACAGGCAGTGATAGCGACTGTCACTGAGGCTCAGAGCAGTGCTTTCAGGGCTGGACATCTTGGCCACACTGCTGCTGATCTGGCAGCAAGGCTGGGCTGCACCTGAGCCTTGGGGTCATGGGAGGTCACCTCATGTTCTCAGGCATCCTGTGCCCCAGCTTCTTGGGCAAATGCTGCTGCTTCTCAAAGCCAAACACCTGGAAGTGTTGGGTGAGGATGTTATCTGGGGTAACTTCAGGCTTCATCACCGCCAGATGAGCAGCTAGGATGGCCATACCGATGGGGGAAGGCCAGCGCCTTCATCCTGCCTGCTGGATCCCAGGGGAGCACCAGGGCCACAGACAGCTGCACCACAGGCAGTCAGAGCACTTCCAGTGCTGCCACATCCCAAAGACGAAGGGCCCCTGGTCCCTGCGTCCTCTTCTGTCCACAAGTGAGAAACAGGCTGCTCTTTGCCAGCAATGTCTGGGGACAGGGACTGGACCGAATCCCGGCCTCCCTGAAGCAGGCTCTCAGGTTCCAGACCTCAGTTTTCCTCTCTGTGAAACCGGCCTGTCTTCCCCCCACTGGCCTTCTGGATATGGCACTTGGGACACTGTGCTGCCACATGGAAATGCTGTCTGAGCTCTCCAGTCTTTGGTGTTTGGTTACTTACTGAAGTGGGGGCACTGAGCCCAGGGCCTTTGCATGGGACATATTCCCAGCCCCTTTTTTAAGGGAGGGTTTTGCTAAGTTGCCCAGGCGGGGATTGAATTGTGTCCTCCTGTCTTAGCTTCCCAGAATGTTGGGAGTACAGGTGTGCCTCACCATGTTCAGTTCTTCAGAGTTTTAAAATCTGCTCTCTGGCCTTGAAAGTGTTGGTGGATTCCTGCCACTGACTAAAATCTAGGCACAGAGCACTTCCTGCGGCCCTTTTCCTGCCTCTTCCACTTCTGTCCACCTGCTGAGCCTGGCAGTCTGGGGCCAAGCAGCAGGGCCTTCTTCCTGCTCTTTCTTCTTTGCCCAGTGAAGCAGCCAATGGGACCTTTAAATGGGCTCAGAGTGGTGTTTCCGAAGCGCAACCTTTAACTTGTAACTTGGCCCATGCCCGCTGGTGCACAAACTCAAGCAGAGGCTCCATCTGCTGTATGCTGTGCACAGGCCCTTCTCTGTAACTTTGTAGGATCCAGGGCGGGGCTATCAGCGGTGCCCTCTTGGGTCAGGTGAGACCTGGCACCCGCTCCTCATAGCCTGGGCTACTGCAACAGGATGGGACACAGGCGTAAGGTCGTGGATCCATGCCCCCCTCATTGGGCTTGGCGGCCACAGCTGGCTCTGCACATATCAACCTTGCACAGGCAGTGGGGACACAGCCTGGTAGGCTGGGTCTGGATGCTGGACATCAGAGCTTGGCTTCAGCCCTGTCACGTGGCTGAAAAGGATACTTTGTCCACCCACCCTTAGTGCCATCGGTGCCACTAGCAACTCCAGGGACATCCTCTCCGTGGGACCTGGTGCTGTTCAGCTCGGTGGAAGCAGTGCAGTGGGGGGTGCCGACCTGTGTAGCATTCACTGTCACTTGACTGGGCTGAGGCGGGCACTGAGGTCTGGCTACACCTGGCTGTTGTGCACCTGGGTCAGAGACAAACGCTGAGGCTAGAGCCCACTGTTGTGCCTTCTCCAGGTCGGAGCCACAGTGGTTCTCTCCAGGGCCAGCAGTTCATGTGGGGCTCAGGCTGAGTCCTCCTGTGTTGTCTCCTGGTTGGGTGTGGACCCAGCAGGTCACAGACAGCGACTGTTATGGTGTCATCCCCCAGGCTCTGTGTGGTGAGGACCACAGAGACTGAGGAAGTTCTGGTACCTTCAGGGGTATCAGCACAGCATAGCTGGTCCCGAGTAGGAATCCTTCAGCCTCCAAGCTGGCTGTCTAGCAGTCCCTTCAGACCCCTCTTCAGTTTACCCGAGGCTTGCTAGGCTCAGGGGGACCCTAGGTCTGCAGGCCCTTAGCATCCCCAGACAACAGTGGAAAGAACGTAGGGAGCTGTGGCTGGGTGGACTACATAGGGGTTCTCTGGTGGGAGGAGGAGGTGGGGCCTATTACACTGCACAAACTCAGAGCCTGGCCACACTGGCAATCTTAAGACATGTAGCTGGTGAACAAGATGATGAAGACAGCCAGGGGTTCTCAATCTGGGTTAGAGTTACCCAGCCACTTGTGGAGATGCCAGGGATGGTCAGGACAGGCCAAGGGCACTGTGTAGCCCTCTGCAAGGTGGGGTTATTTAGCCAAAATGCCCATGGTGACCAGTTTGAGAAGCCCTGCCTAAAACTCTCATGCTGGCAATGAAATTTAGGATTTGTTGGGGAAAAAAAGTGACAAAAGCAAAGAAAAAATTTGAAATGAAAAATAAGGGGGGAAAAAAAAACCTGAGAAATGAATAAGCCGTGTGAAGCAGGGCCACAGGCGGGGAATGGGATGGCACCCTGAGCAGGCTCTTGGGGCCCCACATCGGCCAAGGCCAGGGCCTGAGGCAGGGCAGGGGGCTGGCTTCAGCCTTTGAGGGTCTTACAGGCCAAGGCCTGTATCAGGTTTCTGGGGCCCATACACCAGCAGGGGCACAATTCCCTGCAACTGCCACTCCCTAAGCTGGTCGGCTAGAAACACCCATGGTAGTTACACGGCTGCTGGGCACACGCCCTCACCTCATCCTCTGCTGACAGTGCTGCAGCCATGCTGCAGGGGGCTGAGAGCTCTGTTCCTGCTCAAAGGCTAGAAAAGGCTATCTTGGAAGTTCCCTGAGGCTTGTGTGGAAACAGGGCTTCTGAAGTTGCTGCTTGCTTGGGGTAAGTGGCTGGCAGCAAATTTAAAGACACACAGAAACAAATACCACCAATGAGCATGACTTGCACCAGGGCTTTCCCAGTACTCCAGAGCCCACCATGCAGGCTACGGAGACTGCCTCGGGTTGGCTGGAGGCCCCTGCAGGGAAAGCACGCATGGGAACTCAGAAAGGGGTGTACAGGCAGCTGAGAGGGCTTCACTCAATTTCATTCATCAGCAGCGAACACGGAATGCACAGCACAGAGAACATGGGACACGCTGGCCAGGCCCTTGGCCTTGGTGTAGTTTTTAAAAGTCAAGTGAAAGAATACAGGCCCTGGAAGAAGGAAGGGAAGGGGTGGCCCTCGGCTGTCCTATGTGTTCTTCTGACCACAAATGACCCTGCTCTCCTTGGCCTCCCGGGATATCCCTTGTCCCTGACCGGCCATCAGCCTTGGTCCCGTGCACCCTGGCCAAGGAGGTGGGTTCAGTCAGGCTCTTACCTGCTTCTGAGAGGTCACGCAGGGAGCTGCTCAGTGCGCTGCGCTTGAGGCCCTCGCCAGCTGCATAGCTGTCATCCAGGCAGGCCCGGCTCAGGGTCCCGTTGCCTGGCTCCTTCTTGAGGTTGGAGCACTGGGACATGCTGGGCCGCACTACACCCTTCTGCTTCTCAAGCTCCGCTGGAACAGACAGGGTGGCAGGCAGGTAAGGGGCAAGCTGAGGGAGGGCAGCGCAGGCAGGAGACATAGGCAGCTGTGACCCTCTATGTATGACTGGCACCAGCCTGGGTCACCATCTATCACATCAGATGGAGACCTGGGCAGGACACAGGAAGCCACACTGTACCAACAACTGGCACATCCAGCTTGGGCAGGTGGAGAGGGGAAGGGTGCCAGGGAAGCAGGGCTCAGCCAGGTGTGTCTACAGAGGGGGCAGAGGTGGAGACAGTGTGGCTTTGGGGAATGACCTGGGACTATGCCCCTGGAGATCAGTGGCCAAGAATCATGGTGGGAAAAGGAGACCTGGCCAGCCATGGGTAGCCACCCAGCAGGGGGTGTCCCTAGGCAGAGGTTGTGCTCACACAGGAGACTGTGCCCCCGGAACAGCGGGTCCTACCCTTGTGGGTCCCTCACTGGCAGTGTCCCGGCATCCCTGGAGGCCAAAGGGGTCTAAAGGCTCCTCCTCTTTGGTTGGAGACAGGGAGGCAAAGGTGGGAGCCCAGTCAGCCTGGGGAAGCCAGGGGACCCAGGGGATGGCGCCTCCTGCCTGTGGGGCTTGAGACTCACACTCTATCCGATGCTTCTCCATCTCCTGCACTTCTGCCACGGACTCCCGCAGGTCATCAGTAAACTTCTTCCGGTCTTGAGGGTTTGGGGCGTTGAAGGTGATTAACACTTTGGTGTCTGCCCCAGGCACGGCAGATGTGAGCCGGATGCCATTGGGGTAGTCTGGGAAGGAGAGAGGTGGGCATGGGTGCAGTGCACTCTCTGTGGCATCCTTGCTGGTCATAGGGACCAGGACATGGGTAGCCTAGGAGAAGCACGCTGAACTCTGCCTCAGCAGCAGAATCAGGGCAAGCACAGACAGCCACATATCCCTGACCTGAGTCCTACTGGTACACCAAGTGGGGGTGACAGCCTGCCTACCTGAGGGTCACAAGGATGGCCCTCCCCAGAGCTCCTTGCTCTCCACCAGGTGTTGAGTCCCAGGGAGGACAGAGAGGATGGGGTGTCTTAGCCCATCACCCATGCAGTTTTGGATATCAGGTTGAGAACTGCTCTGCCCCAGTGGCCATAGCTCTAGACACACAGTGCCCTCCCTGGTGCCACCTGGATTCTGGCTCTGTCATGGGAATGCCCTATATGCCCCAATGGACATGTTCAGGGTCTTAGTACCATGGGGCTGAAAATGCCTGTGGTGTGCTGGTATGAGTGTGTCCATGTGTACCACTGCTGTGTGGGAAGGGACCCTAAGTGACACCGACCCTGCTGATGTTTTTTCAAGTGAAGCCCAAGATATTTAAATGTTGATGTGGAGATTTAAATATGGATTCAACCATGCTCCAGGATTTGGAGCTGTGCCTGGGAACCTGGGGTCCACAGCCAGTCACACTTAGCTGTCCGCTATGCTGAGTGGAGGGGAAACCCCATTGTGAGGGCTGCAGGAGCTCTTGGTGATGACTCACACTGGTTCTCAAAGAGCAAGACCTGCAGGCCATATAGGGAGAAGGACTGCCGGAAGCTGTAAGTCACCGAGTTCTTCTTCTTCTGGAAGATCTTAGTAACCTGTGGGTACAGAGATAGAGCCAGGCCTCAGTACTGCTAGGATTGCATGGCACATAGGGACCTTCTTTAGGCCCAGAGGATAGCAGCCCCACATTAGGCTGATCTGGGCAGAGTATGCTGGAGACAGTGGTTTCTGTCCCTCTGAATCTTGGATGCCATTCAGGCAACTGAGCTCCACGGTATAGGCTATTGCCTCCTTAGGGCCTAGGGCCTGGAGGATAGGACAGGCAGTCGGGCCCTTGTTCTTTCAGGGACTAACCATGAGAAGCCAGAACTGGTGCAGGCCCAGCTTGAGTCATCCCTGGACTGGGGAACACAGTCCCTGTGGCCCTCAACTGGAGATCCCCAAGGCTCAGTCTAGTCAGCCAGGAGAGAAATCTCCCTGAAGCTAGAGCTTCAGGGAGTGGAGCTTGTGAGAACCAATCAGAACACACTGCCCCTAAAAGCCACAGCAACTGGCTGGAGTCTGGGAGAGGCAGGCTTATTCTGAGAAGCCTGGCCAGGCTCAATAGTGCTTGTCCATGAACAGCCTTCTAGGTGAGCAGCCTGCTCTGGGGCAGAGGGAAGAGAGGAGTCCTGCTCGCAAGATGGGATTCTTCCAAAACAGCTGGGATTGAGATGGAAATGCCCTGATCCTTTCTGTGGGCACCAGTTTGGGTTGAATTCTGTCTCTTGTAATCCCAAAGACTTTGGGCCATCTCCTACCCTACCCCAGGGGCAGACACAGGTACACAAGAGCCACCCACATACCACAAGCAGGTCATTAAACAGGAAGATTTCACGCTGATGCAGCCCCAGTTTCTGAGGCTTGTTGGGGTCTGGAACCTCGAAGAGTCGGCAGTAGCAGACCAGCCGCCGATGGGGCAGAGACAGCACCTACGCAGGGAGAGATGTTGCCTTTGCCACCACCCCCTGCTCGGGGACCTGAAGACTGCAGTTAAGAAGTCCACTTGCTGGAAGCCAGCTTGCCTGCTCAGCACACCGAACACCTCTCCATTCAGTCTTCAGGAGCTGCTTTGAAAGTGGTAATATTGCCAGGCATGGCTGACATGCCCATAATCCTAGCACTAAGGAAGCTGAAGCAGGAAGATCACTGTGAATTTGAGGCCAGCTGGACAATATAATGAGTTTCACTAGCCTGAACTATGTGTTGGTTGAGATCCTGTCTCAAAAAAACAAAAAGAGAAAATTCCCGATGCCTGCTTTCCTGAAGGATTTGGGAGGCAACGTCACTTTGCTGAGCTCCTTTTTGGTTATTTTGTGGGAACTACACTCTTAAATATCTTACATTCATGGAGGACACCTTGCCGGGGGAAAGTCATGTTTTCTGAGTGCCTGGGTGCACATTCACCTAGAAATCCATCAATCTACAAGAAAAACCCTTCTGGATGGAGAAGCAGAGGCACAGCAGGCTGAGGCACCTGCCTTCCATCACAGTCAGGACACTGCAGGGCTGGCTTCGGTTCCAGCCTGGGGGACGCTCCCTCTCTGCCAGGCCCCACAAGGTTTCAGTGGCTGCAATTCAAAATGCCTCCTCCAAGACCTGAGCCACAACTATACCCAGTGTGGCCCACCACACCCCCAAAGAGACATGTGCATCCCCCAGCCTCATCACAGTGGTGTTCCCGAGACCTGTGGCCACATACCGACTGGGGGCCTCGGGAGGGGAAGGGGCACCAGGCCTAGGCCCAGCTTAGGGAGCGCCCTGGCTCTCAAAGGACACGGAGTGATCACAAGGGGATGGGGCCCAGGGGAGTGATGTGTCTTGGCACCCAGAAAGAGAAGTGTGAAGGGGAGAGGGAAGAGGGCTGAGGGCAGGAGCATGGGGACCTGGGTGTCTTGCTGGGGCACCGGGGATGGGACTGAGACAGGGACATGCTCCACCGTGTGGGGCCAGTGTGCATCACCCTGGGGCCTTCGGACAGGCAGCAGCCATAAGTAGGTAGCACAGAGGGGACAGAGCTGGGAGAGGCAGAGCCTGGAGGCGAGGGCAGAGCATCCGTGCCCATCAGAGGCCACCCCAGGGAGTGACAGCTGAGTCTCCACCATTGGCCTGGCCCTGCAGGCCTCCCTTGTGGCTGTGGTCTCAGAGCTGCTGGAGGTGAGTCCAGGGAACCATGGAAGGCTGGTCCCTTAAAGTGCACTTGGCAACCAAAAGTCTGGCTCCCAGAGCACAGGTCTCTGGCCAGAACATAGCAGGACACATGAAGATCCCCAGGGTGGCTGGGCAGGGTAGGAGCAGAGGGATACTCACACAGCCAAGCCCATGGTGCAGTGATCCGATCTGTGGGAAAATAGGAGCAGAGAAGGATGTTAGCATGCACACAGCGCAGAGTCTCTGGGGCTGTCAGGGGTGTGCACGGTGACACCAGGACCCCCAACCAGGGCACCAGGTCCCCAGCTCCACCAGCCTGGATGCCAGGGAGTGGCCAAGGTGGAGGGCTCACTGCAGTGCACTGTGCAGGATGGGGGCTCAGATCATCAAGTAAGGAGCCCAGAGTTGGAAGAGCTGGGCTGTCACTAAGAGCCTCAAGTGCAACCTGGAGCAAACAGATGCAATACCCTTTGATGCCCAGCTAGGAAGTCACTTGCCAGGTCTGCCTGCCTGGGCCCAGTGCATACCGGCTTCTTCCCCACGATCAGCTTCTCCACCTTCTGCACCTGGGACACGTGGTCCTCGTTAGTCTTCAGCTCCCGCTTCCGGATTCGCTCATAGATGCCAACCAGCATCTCCCGGGGAATGTCCTCACCATCATCCACGCCTGTGCAGGGGACAGCAGTGAGGATCAGTGTGGCTGGGGCACGGGCAGCAGCAGCTCCGCTCGGCCTCAGCCTCGGCCTTGGCTCACCCGTCTCTGGTTTTGAAGCCAGATCAGAAGATCCAGGCTTTCCTAGTTCCCATGAAGCCACAGCCCAACCAGCCCTACTACAGCCCCAATGCTTCCACAGACAGGCTACCAGGTCAGGATCTGGGAGGCTGGGAAGCCAGGCCCTGAGTCTGGAACTGAGTGCTGGTTTTGTCCCTTCCTTGTGGTGTGACTATGGCTGAGTGACAAGTCTCTCTGGGCTTGGCGTCCTGTATGGACTGCTTGGTGTCAACTCCTCTGAGGTTTATTAAAAGCAGATGGTAAGGCACAAAGCGGGTAAAGCAGAGGTGTGAAGGGCTGAGGGGAACCTGAGGGACATGGGGGCAAAGGGTGAAGGTGCAGGAGGTCAGGACAGAGAATGCAATCTGAGCAGCAGGGTAGCAGGGAGGGGAGCTTAGCCATGGAGAGTTTAGGACCTGATGGTTGTTTAAATCACATTTGGTTTGGAGAGCAGTTAGAGGCTCCGGGAACATCCGCCAGAAGGTGGGGGCCCCCTGCCCCCTGCTGTCCGTCTGTCATGCCAGTGGTCTACCCAACACAGATTACCCATAGTCCCCTGTTTACATGGGGGCTTGGTCTGCACGATGATGTTCTGTGGCTATGGGCAGGTGTGTGGGGCCCTGCGTCTGCCACCATGGCACCGGTGAGCAGTGGCCCTGCCCTCAGGCCCCTCTCATTCCCCACTCTGTCTCTACCGCAGCATTTTCTGGGCTCCAGCTCTGTCTGTCCCAGATGCCAGAGCTGGGGCAGACAGTACACAGCCTTTCCTTTTTTTTTTTTTTTTGT
>PVJA010046591.1:0-15046 GCA_004027025.1 Myocastor coypus
GGGAACTGCTGTGACACAAGATTGGGAAAATAGCTCAGTGACATAAGCACTTACTTGGAAAGAGGAAGGTCTTGAGTTTGATCCCCAGGGCAAAAAGAAAGGAAGGAAGGAAGGAAGGAAGGAAGGAAGGAAGGAAGGAAGAGAGGAAGGGAGGGAGGGAGGGAGGGAGGAAGGAAGGAAGGAAGGAAGGAAGGAAGGAGGGAAGGGAGGGACGGGAAGGGACAGGAAGGGACGAGAAGGAAGGAACCACTGCAACAAAGGAGCCAATCAGTAAATAAAGCGTAGGTAAAGAAAATGTGGTGTGCATATATGATAAAACATTGTTGGGCCATAAAGAAGAGTAAAATCATGCAATTTTCAGGAAAATTGATAGAACTAGGAGATAACATGTTGGGCCATGCAAATAGCTAAGGTGTTTGAGCACCTGCCTATGCAAGGGCAAGGACTCAGGTTTGATCCCTGCACCATATGACACCCCAGGTGTGTCGAGTGGGCCACCAAGACTAGACAAGATGGTGCCTGCCTATAATCCCAGCACTGGGGAGGTTGAAACAAGAAAAGCACTATGAGTCTGGGCTGCGTAGTGATACCACTGTACCAAATAAATAAAATTAAATAAAAGAATAACATATCATGTTACGTGAAATAAATCAGACACAAAAAGTAAGTGATGTATGTGTTCTCTCATATATGAAAACTTGAAAAAAATAAAGGAAAAAACAGAAGGAGAAGAGGAACTATTAGGGAATGAAAAGAAGACTGGTGATAAAAGGGAGAGATGAGGTCAAGAGAGAATTAAAGAGGGGTTAGAAGAATTATCAAGGCAGTCTAACATTCACGTTGTGGCATGCGTACTGCTGGCAGCTTTTAGCTAGGTTTACACTGAAAGTCAGGAACAAAGTAGTCATTTGACAAGTTTTCAGTTTGGCTGCAAATGAGGGATTGCAAAGGCTCTGCATTAGAGAGTGAGGTAGGTAAAAGGATGTTTCTAAAAGTGAGGCCCATCACAGCACACTTTGACAGTATCTCAAGAGTCAGTCATACAATGCCCTTCCCAGGCTAGGGGGTGCAAACATGAAAGATGGCTTGTGGAAGAAGGCCCCAGGACACCCTGCATGAAAAGAGTCACAAAAGGGAACTGGTTGTCTTGAATTTGGTTCACAGTACTCAGCTATTCAGGCACTCAGGGATCTCTATAATCATGCAGCAAGGTGGCCATTCTACCGGACATCCTGGCAGCAGACCCTGGAATGAACCATATGGTGTTGGCTTTATAGTTGTGCAGAATTCAGGAGCTGTGGGGTCGGGGAGATTCCAGTCCAGATTTGAGAAGAAGGCCTGGAAAGACAGGAGGTATGCTGCTGAGAGGGCAGTTGGTGAAGCTGTAAGAGTGGAATGGAAAATGTGGTGGAGATCCCTGGAAGCTGGAGATGCCAGAAACATGGAATTCCTGTTGAAGAGCCCAAAAGCAGTTCCACCCAGAACATCTGGTATTCACATCTTGGCCCCAAGTGCTGAAAACCGCGTTTACCCTGCTGTACTGGTCTTCTTTTGGCCTCCATTGGCTTCTATGAAGCTGAAGAGCTTCTGCACAACAAAAGCAGCAGTCAAGGAAGTGAACAAATAACATCTGCTGAAGAAAGATAGTAAGTGGAGCCTCCACAAGAGAAAAGCTGTGTTAATTGTAATCAGCAAGACAATAGAGGTCAGTCTGCTGGAACCCTGTGGAGTTCATATCTGGCCAAATCCTCCCAGGGTTCTAGAAAAAGAGCTTCAGAACCTAATATGTGTCCTGCTTGGCATCGGTCTTGCTTTGGTCTGGTCTTTTCAATCTCTCTAGACCTCCCTTTTTCAATAGGAATATTTATACTACTGTTCTATTGTATGTTTGAGGTGTTTTAATTTATTTCATTTTTATGGCATTTTACAGCTGAGATTTTCAAATTTCAAAAGAGATTTTAAATTTCAACTTTTCAGTCCTTCTGAAACCTTGGCAACTGTCAGAGTGGAACTAAATGGATTTTACCTAAAGAGATGCACATGTATCTTTCAGAATCAATGGAAGAACGTTTGACTGATACACAGATTTCCGCCAAGAACCTCATGATTTTAGAGGTGGGGCTTTTGGAAGAGATTTGGCTTGCTATTGGGAGGTAGTATCTGATTAGCAAAGGCAGTCCACTGGGGGCACAGTCTAAAAAAGCTCCCTTCTTAACTCCTCCCCCCTCTTTCTCGCTCTCTGCTTCATAGCCACCATGACAGAAACAGTTATTCCTCTGCCATGGTCACTACCATACAATTAGAGTCAACCAACCATGAACTCAAACAGGCTCAAAATAAACCTCATCCCATTTAAGTTTGTAGGTGTCAGGTACCATGTCCCTATGATGAGGAAAATTACCAAGACAATATACTAATATTTTACATAATTTATCTTAGATTTTTTAAACAAATAGGTGTTGGAAGTGTGGTTCATATTCTGTCTCCATCACTAACTTTGCCAATCATTATATCATTGTACTTTCTATCCTTCTAAACATTAAGAGACAATCTGGAGTTGGTAGATATTCTTCTTGTCAGTTTTTAGACTTTTCTCAAGCATATTGCTTTCAGTTTCATATTCTTTTCTTCTTTTTTGAAGTGGAGCCCTACTATGTAGCCCATGCTGACCCTGAAGTCACAATCTCCTGATTCAGTCTCCCTGATTTCTTGTATTTACATGTGTGGGTCACTGTTACAGTTTATGTCTAGTTGTCCTCCCAAAGCCTCATGCAATCATGGGGTGGGGACTTCTAGAGTTTAAGACTTGACTCATAGTCTACTGGAATTATGTGTTTTGGTACTGATGCGATTATGAGTCTGACTCCTTCTGAGATTATAGATGTGGCCTAAGGCAGATGGGCTGAGGCAGAGGGCCTGAATGCAATATAAATGGAGACAGAGAGACAGAGGCTCACTGTTGCTCTCTGGTGCCCTGGTTGGTTGGATGCCTCTGTTGCTACTATTGCTGTTCCTATTTCTAATTTGTATAGGTGACATAAAAAGTTTAAAAATTTAGCAATTTTGCCTGGCAACCACAAGGGCCTGAGTTCAACCCCCAGTTCTGCAAAAATTAATTAATTAATTAATTAATTAATTAAAAATAAAAATTTAACAATCTTTCATGTCTCAAATGATACCTTACTACATTGTTCACATTTCATGGTTTTGTTTTGCAATTATGTGTATGTTAACCTTCTAATTCTACCATCTGTGCATCTAGATCTGTCATCCATATTTTGTGTCACGTTATGCACATACTGCATATCTCTGCCTCATATTACTCTTCCAAGTATTGTATACCTCAGTCCTCACTGCCAGTTGGCTCCAGGAGGAACCATACCAAAATGAAGACCAAGCGAAATACTCTTCCTGCAAAGTGTGGAAAGTGAATTAGCAGTCTAACCTAAGAAGTTCTAGCTTACATGTCAAGTATTAAATGATTAGGACCAGGACAGAATTATCTTATCAAATTGTGTCAAGTATTAAATTTGATAAATTTCAAAGCAATCAATTACCAAAGCATGATTACACTAATCTTATGTAAGGACTGATATTCCAGCTCTCCCCCTTCATGGATCTACAGCTATTTCAGACAGAATGTAACCAAGTAGTGGCAAGCCTCCCTGCCATGTCAAGTAGAGGATTTTTATGGAAATCCTTTTTTCTTCTCATTTTCATTATTATCACTTTCACTTCTCCTCAGAAAATTGAGTAGCTGGACATGGAGAGAGAACCCAATGTGAATTATACAGGTTGTCTTCAAATACCACAGGAATTTTCTTATTATAAATAAATAACATTTCATGTCATATCATCTTGAAAAACAGAAGTAAGTCTACTATGTGTTAGTCACAATGAATAATTTGTAGGGAAACAAAACTTCTAACTTTCAGAAAAATTAAGAATGAGGTGGAAATTCTCAAGAAATACTGAAATTCGTATATTTGAAGACATGTTCCAATGTAATTAAGGACAACTAAAGTAAACACATTTTTGGCAGTGATATTGTAGAGGGGTTCATGTATCATATAATTGTTGACATAATTAGGCTTTCATGTTTCCATAACTGAGAAGCTTTAATTTCTTTCCATCAATGAGATATAATTTCATAGATTTGGCCAAGCATCAACAGTTGTTCAAAGTTTATTGATGAAGCCACCATTTCCATACTATTCAGATCCTAAAATCTCAGTGCCTTACAAATACTTACTTTTATCTCACATTACATCAGGATTTCAGTTTGGCTGAGGCTTTGCTAGGCTATCCTGAAGGCAACTCTGTTGAGTCAGCTCCACATGATTTCTCATTCTATTACCAAAGCTAAAGGATCAACCATGTACTGGAGCCTGATGTTTTCAAAATATAAAGTATAAACCCAAAGGAGATGAAGGCAGAAATAAGCTCTGCAAGCACATTTAATTCTTTTTGTTGATGCAGTTCCTATCATCTACCCATATTCCAATGGCCAAAGCAGATGATAGAGCCAGTCTGTTAGGAAAAATAAATTTCTTCCACAGAAAAGCTTAATTAAGGTGGAAAGGATATTGGAGTATGCTGGAATTAGCTCACAGTGATTCTTTTTTTTTTTTTTAATTTTAGAAATTTAGCCACTTAATTAATTAATTAATTAATTATGACTTTTAATAAATAGCGATGGGACAGTTTCAAAATATGTTAGTGGTACATTCCCAAGAATTGATGCAATGTATATTACTGTCCTCTTAGTAGCTATTCAGAGCACAGGATGTAGACATAATTTTTCTAATCATTGATGGTACAATAATTTCTTCTCATTGAACTAAGAGAAAGTAGCTCTATACGTAGTCCAATATTCCATAGTCACAGTGGGTTATTGACAGAACTGGCAATGTTGGAAGTTGTTCATTTAAGGCCTTCATAGCTCAGCATACTAATCTAGCTTTATGTTTTATGCCTCATGGTTAAACTTTCTGCTGGGTGGCTATGGGCAAGTTAAAGCATTCTGTGTAAAAATGTGAGACTACTTTTGTCACATTTTATAGAGTTTTATCAGAATATCAGTGATTGATGAAAAATGTCAATTCCAAATTAAGTGTAACATGTTTGATATTCAAAAAGACAATGATGTTAAGCTCAAGTTTCTATGTTATAGCGTAATAGCATCATTAAGCTTCTCTTCTCAAGGGTTAAGAATGTAAATTTACAGACCAAAATTTAAAGAAGAAGAAGGCTACAAGGACTGTCAATATTTTGGCCCTAGTGCTTGTTAGTGAGGACTCAGGATATAAGAGAATCTGTACTATAACATCCTATAACTCAGTGGTTTCCCAAATTTTCTGTTCAAGGATGTTAGGTGGCACAGAGTAAATGTATTGACAGTGTATATTGTGCCTAAGGAGAGTCACCTAGAGGGAAAACGTTCTCTCGGGCTTTCATAGAGAGCAAACTGGTCACACTATGGCTATGACCCATCCAGATGGCTGACACTGACAACAGTTCTACAAAGCACTGTAAATGGTTTCAAAGTAAATCCTGAGGGGATTTGACTGACCTTCAGAGATACAGAAATTACATATTTTGTCCACTTGATTATTAAAACATCAATGTCTTGAAATAGAAATATTCACACCATGAAAACTGGAAAATACTTCATCAAATTTCCCCAGCCACTCCCAACTACCCCAAGCTAGACGTTAAATATTTACCCTTACACCGCTAGAGGGAACCAATAGATGCAAACAAACAAATCCATTGCCATTGTTTCCTTGGCAACCAGAGCTTCAGGGGACTCAGCAACACAGATGGATGAGCAGCCCTCAAAAAGCCTCAAAGGTACTGTATGTCTGTTCTCTATCCAAAAAGACACAGTGCTGATTTTCTTATCTCACAGCTAATAATCAGAGTCTGTTAGACACTACTGAATCACCTTTCTGGCGCAAGTGGACGAAAAATCAAAAGTAAAAGTACATTCATTCTTTTCATCTTTCATGAGCTACATTTAGAGATCTTGTTCCCTTGGCAACATATGCGGCATTAAAACTACTTCCATGTCCCACTTCTCTTAGCTCTACTGAATGTATGCAGTAAAACACATCCCTGTCATTGTGCTCTCTCACATGAGCTCTTTGGATGGCGTCCAGATTGGGCCCCCAACTTCAACACGCAGTTCTTTCCTTAAGGTAAGGGCTAATTGAGTTCAACATTTTCTTTCCTACACTGTGGGCTTGATAGTGCTAAGGGCTCTCATTTAAAGAACTCCAGGTGCAAAGACAGAGCTTCCTCCAGCCCCAGGCTGTCATATGCTCACCTTCCACTCTCACCACCTGACCTAAACTGTCAAGATTTTTAAGCCAGTGCCTGAAGTTAGGAGAATTTGTGAATTTCCTCTAGAGACTTTCCCATGCTATAGATGATGAACGGATTAAGGAGAAACCAACTTGAAAGGATACCAATAGGTTTCATCAGAACTCCCTCCAGAAAGCACCAGAGCTGTGTTGCTGTGCACAATCTATGACGTTCACTCCCCTACACACACACACACACACACACACACACACACACGCACGCACACACACACACACACACATCTCCTTCAGTCTGTTGCTCCCAATTTCTTCCTTCCAGCCTATTACCCCTCCCCACCTCTACCAGCTCAGAGAGCTGGTTCCAATTGCAAGGCTATTCCTGCAGCAATCTCTGGCAACCGGAGTGAAGGTGCCGACAAAGAGGCCCTCTCCACAGCTCCCTTTTCACGAGAAGCATGTATCCAATTAAAGGATTTTAATTAAAATGCTTTCTGTAGCATCCTGTTTCTGCTCACTGTTATAAATTCAACTTGACATTCTCTGATTTAACAGGTGGGTGAGATTATTCTGAAAGCTGCCAGATGAGAGGAAATAGAAGTGAGACTAAAGGAAGCTGGGTGCCTGGAAGTGGTGAGGGGGCATCCACGTGTTTGTGCACACCCCCACGCATACCTAGACACTCACATGTTTGTGCAAGCCCACATCTAGGGGCGCCTACATTTGTCTTTAAACCAGTATTAAGTGAATTTTAAATTAAAAAATCATAACACAGCCAGATGAACACAAAAATAACACAGAGAAACATTCTGAAAAATGAGTCTCACACAGATGCATAAAACCTTGGCTATCAGCACCTATTTCCACGTTTCTCATTAATGATATTTCATCTCCAAGAGTCAGCTGAAAAAGATCGGTAACCTTGGCTCGTTGTTTTCTATAAATGATGCTTTAGGTGCGCATTACACAAGGGGTCAGAGAGGGAAGAAGTCCTTGTGTTGGTGCTAAGGATTTCTAGTTGTATCTTCTTAGTACTTCACTCACTCACCAAATTAAATATGCCAAAAAAATCTTCCAAATCATGCATTTTATCTTTAGTTGTTAATCAGCTATTTTATAGCTTCCTTTTTGAAAACAGTAATTTACTCAAAACCTCAATATTTCACCACTGTAATCTAAATATCATGTGGTGGCCATGTTGTTTCCACAATTAGAACGTCCTTCTGGTTTGCAGCCTGTTGCTCTTTGAAGACAATTTTAATTGTCTTCCTGACAATTCCAGCACAAACTTCTGGTCTTAAATGTCTACTGTATGTATTCATGTATCCAATAATATCATTCAGCGTTGTGGAAAATAAAAGTTCAGAAGTAAAAGTCAGCAGAATAGACAAACAAAACAAATCCAGGAGGCCCAGCAAGATAGCTCAGTGGAATAAGCGACTGCTTTGGCAAGTTCAGGGACCAGGGTTTGATTCCTACTCCTGCATGCAGTGCTTGCCCTGCCCCATTGGCACCCTGAGCCAGCAGATGAGTCTGGACATGGTGACACTTGCCTGTAATCCCAGCGCTGGAGAGGCAGAAAACAGAAGAATCACCGCAAGTCTGAGCTGTACGGTGAGACCCTGTACCAAGTACAGAAATGAAAAAAAAAAAAAAAAGTATTCAAGAATAGATCTACATTAGGAAGAAAAAGAAAGTAGAGCTGGACAGAATGTTCATATTGTTATTTAATTGCACTGCCATTATTTAGTGTTTTACTGTTTGTGTTCCATTTCTCTAATTCCACTCTTATTTCCTGTAGGAGAGGAACTATATCTAATATCCCAAGACAATCATGAAAATACATAATAACTAACACATCAGAATCAACAAGCACTGATAGTAGATCTCAGCCAGCCTCATGTGTCCCAGCTGGTAAACTTCACTGTATCATACAGGTTACGATATCACTCAGTATGTTTTGTCTCCATGTTCATTTTATTACAGTAGTTGTTTTCTAATATTAGCTAAATGGTATTCCAGTTGTCTTAAAGAGTGAATGCATTTCAATCAAAATGTCTAATTTAAGTTTAGAGAATTTACAATGTAGAAACATCTCAGTCAGGGTTGGTAAATTTCCTGGTTATGTTTTAGTACTCATACATTCTTTCAGACACCTACAGAAAATTTCCAAGGAAAAGCAGGCCCTTCCAAAACTTATTTTTTTCTGTAAAGTTCCAAAGTTACAGATTCATCACTGATGCTCATGGGAAGGAGATAAGTTATTTATAGATGAAAGATCTTGGAATTTACATTTAAGTTGATCTGCCATAAAATCCTGACTTCCTTTGGGTTTTGTCTAAAGAACCTACCTTGATTGGTACAGCCATTATTGAAATCAGAATGGAGATTCCTTAAAAAATTAGGACTGGAAATCCCATTGAATCCAGCGACTCTGCTACTGGGAATTTTCCCAGAAGAACTGAAACTGTCATATCATAGTGACTTTTGTCTACATATGCTTATAATAGCACAATTTATGACAGCCAAATCTTGGAAACAACCAAAATGTCCATCTTCTGAAGAATGGCTGAAAAAGATACGGTGTTTTTTATACAATGGAATATTACTCAGCTATAAAAATGATAAATTAGAAGACTTAATATATAAGTGGATGCATCTCGAACATATACTCATAAACAAAATAAACTAGACTTGCATGTGTAAATGTTGTATAGTCTCCCTAGTGTAAGAACACAAAAGAAGAAATAAAAATGGAAAGGCATAACACAGCTGCATTAAAATCAAGAACTTAAGGATTAAACAATGCAGAGATAGTAAGCAGAAAAATTAGGAAACATGGCAGGGGCAAAACTATGCACTTATATACACAGGATGAATTAGATAATGGTCCTAAGAATCTCCAACAGGTTTTTGGCACTCAGAGTAGCAATATATAAGACTAAAGCCATCCTTGTTTGGAATGCCTGTCATGCTGGTCTTTTAGATGTGTGCTGCTTCTAATGTAATTTCATTTATGTTATACTCTCTCTCTCTCAAGTAAATGTCTGCTTTAAAAGAAAATAAACAGGGGTAATTCAAGAGAATACAAGACAAGGAAAAATGCCATAGGAAGACCTGCTACAATTTTGTATATGCTTAGATTCCTCAATGTCTGTGAAAAATGTGACAGTTTTTTAATCACATTCTGTAAAAATTAATTAGAGTATCAATGACTGATGGAAAATATCAGTTCCATGTTGCCTAAGGCATTCAATATTCAGTAAGACAGTGATGTTAAGCTCAAGTACCTATGTTACAGAGTAATAATATCACTAATTTGCTCTTCTGGAAGGCTAAGAACTTAAGTTTTCAGACCAAAAATTACAGAAAAGAAGAGCTACAAGGATAGGTAATATTTTGGCCCTAGCCCTTCAAGGTCAGTGAGGAATCTGAACATGAGAAGCTGTACTGTATCATCCAATAACTCAACAGTGTCCCAAATGTTCTGTTTTAGGAGGTCATGGGCCTACAGAGGAAAGGGATCAATGATGTATAGTGTGCATAAGGAGAGTCACCTAGAAAGAGAACGTTCTCTCAGCCTTTCACAGAGAGAGAATTGGTCAAGCAATGGTCATGACTCATCCAGATGGCTGACACTGACAAAAGTTTTACAAAACACTGTACGTGGTTTCAAGGTAAATCGTGAAGGGATTTGACTGATCTTATCAGATAACAAAATTACATGTCTTATTATATAGGCCTTGCTTTAACTTGGGAGTTAATCACCCAGAAGAAAAGTTTAACTATGAGATATAAAAAGTAAAGCTAAGGCTGAGGCAGGAGGATCGCTGCGAGTTCAAGACCAACCTGGGCTACAAAAGTGAGCTCAAGGTCAGCCTGAACTGCATAGTGAGACCCTGTCTCAAAAAGACCAAAAATACATAAATAAATAAATATAATAATAAAAAGTAAAGCTAGATTAGCATGCTGAGCTGTAAAAGGATCAAGTCAGCAACTTCCAACATTGCCAGTTCTGCTGATAACTCACTACTATTATGGGGTATTGGACTATGTATACTACTACTTTCTGTTAGTTTAATGAAAAGAAATATTTGTACAAATAGTGTTTAGAAAAGTTATCATGTCTGCATCTTGTACTCTGAACAACTACTATGAAGACAACAATATGCATTGTATTAATTATTGTGGCTGTCCTACTAACATGTTTTGAAACTGTCTCATTGTTATTTCTTATTAAAAGTTTCAAAAATGGAGGCTGGGGAAATAGCTCCGTGGCACAAGTGCCTGCCTGGCAAGTGCGAGGTTGTGAGTTTGAACCCTAGTTCCGCCAAAAAAAAAATAAATAAATAAAAATAAAAAAGTTTCAGGGGCCCGGCAGGATGGTTCAGTGGTCTAAAGCGCCTGCTTGGGAAAGCTTGGGCGGCTTTAGGGACTGCGGTTCGATCCCCGGCACTGCTGCGCCAGCCCTGCCCTCGGGGTGGGCTGAGCCGGCCATAAAAATGAGTGAATAAACAAAGGTTCTGAAACAAGAAAAAAATAAAAAAAATTAAATTAAAAAAAAATTTTAAAAAAAAAAGTTTCAAAAGTGAAAAAATAAAGAAATAAATAAAGGACTTCCCTTGATTAACTATTAAAATGAATAATCTCCACTATAAATGATGAGCAATAAAATATTATGGAGAAGAATGTGGGAAAAAATGCCTGGTACCTACTTGGTACAAAATTAATCTTTGTCCTGGGGAGATAGCTCAGTGGCATAAGCACCTGTCAGGCAAATGCCAGATTTTCAGTTCATTCCCCAGTACAAGAAAACTTCTGCTAAGTTGATTTTTTCTTTTTTTTGAATGATAGCAGCTATTTAGTTGCGGCCATTGTCTGTTGTTATTTAAAATGATTGTTATCCCATGGATGTAAGGAACACAGGTACATTCACATGTATGCTGACACTTATTCGGAGATCATATTTCAAAATGCTTCCAGTTCTATGTCCTGTTTCTACCACTTTACATGCAGGAAAGAAAGAAAGCACTTGTGCCTTAAGTAGGCTAAGCATGCTCATAAAATTGGAAGCTGCTTATGCACATGGATCCCAAAGCTCTCTCTTCCGAATCTTCACTTACACATCATTTCTGGTATAAGACTGCACTCACAAAATGATACACAATATGGAACTAGAGAACTAGGGGAAATAATCAAAATGATGAAAGAATGCTGCGGGAAAGTGGGCAGAAGGGAGCTGGATTGGTTGCTAATGGCCTAGACAGCCTGAAAGAGGATAGGGGAGAAGTTCCTCAAATCCTAAATCCAGCTGGTGGGCACACCCTTTCATTAGGAAACGACCAGTTCAACCCTGAAAGAGGAAAGCCTAAAGGCAACAAATAGATGCGCCATTTTCCGTGATGCAAATACAGAACTCATTACCCCTAAGAAGTGGTGCAAGCTGAAACAATTAAGGGCTCCAAGAAAAGAGAGAAAAAACATGGAAGACTGTCTGACTATCAAGCTCATTAAGGGAAATGAGAACACTTCAAACATAGTAAAACAATCAGCAAGCATTCACTGAGACCTCTGTGCCAGAAGCTGGGCTAAATGTAGCAGGAAACCAAGGAAATAAAGACATTTGTCTCAGGTCTAAAGGATCAGTTGAGGAGAATGGTGTACAGCAGAGGCTGCAGGGCAAGTTAAAGTCTGATCAATGCTAATGAAGTACTAGAGAAAAATAGCAGAAGAGATAGCCTTCCATTAGAAAGCTTCATGTAACACTTGAGAGGCACATATGAGAAAGGATGGCATTCATCTCATGAAAATCCAATTCCACTCACTGGGAGGGGAAGGAGGGGATGGAGGCCTTAGAGGAGAAGAGTTGATCTGGATTTGCTCTGCAATGTGACAGGACGCCAGCCCCTTTTGGGTTGTTTAGCCCAGCAAGTCCTCTTCATCCACTCTATTTTGTGGGATCAGAGAAGTGGAAGTGTCTTAATCACATTTTCATTGCTGGGACAAAAAACTGAACAGCCACAAGTTAAGGAAGGAACGGTTTATTTTAGCTCACAGTCTTTAGTCATCTGGCTCCCAGACAGAGGCAACGACAGAAGGGCACGACAGAGGAGTAATAGTCCACGCTGCGCAAGCCTGAGGCACCACAGCAGAGTCTGCCTTCCTTCTTTCCCTTTATTTTCTATCCCAGGCTATCAGTTGGTGCCATCCACACCTGGGGTGGGCATTCCCATTATCCATTCTCAGAACCACTTTAAATATATTTAGCTATCACACACCCCAGACCCATCTTCACATACTAGCTCCAGCCACACCCAAAAAGCCTTACATGACAGCATCAGGCTTTGGCAGGGACATCAGATTACAAGTCATAACAGGAAGTAGTAACAAGGTTAGCTTAAAGAAACGTACATGGTAGGAAGTAAAACAGGTTGTGTCTATTAAACCATAGGAGAGGGGTGGTTAAAGAAGATAAAATCCCCACCCACTGCAGAAATCTCTTGATTTATCTTATATCCATTTTACTTTATTTGCTCTTCAAAGGGAATTAACATCCTGGCCAACACACCCACATAACGTCCTCCCATTTCTGTGAACATTGGTGTTAAGCCTCACAAAGACACACTGTGCAACCCGGAGTGTAGAGGACTGACAGCACTGAAAAGCACATGGAGCAGTTAGGGTTGGAGGGCTAGATGAGGGTCAGGTGGTACACAGACGAATACAAGCTTAGCATCACGTCCACAGCCAGAGGCCAGGTGCAGTGGGAGTGTGGTGGGAGACAAAGGAAAGTGCTTCAAGCTCTCCTCATGGAAAGGGACTAAATCATCTCATATAGCACATTTAACTTCTCAGATGATTTGCCAGAATTCTCTCCCTTGTGATTCTAAGCCATTTACAATTAAAAAAAACAAAACAAAAACAAAAACAAAAAAAAACCAGAAATTTAAATCATACAAAAATGTAAAGTAAAAAAATAAAAATTAGATTAAAAATTGATAGAAATTTTAAATCTCTTTTTCAAATCATAAACGGTCCTTGGGCGTGAAACTCATATATGTATTATTTTTCCTCAAGGCACCTAATGAAACGCACCTTCCCAAGAACTCTACAAAGATATGCAGTGCTACTTTATTCTGAAGGAAGCCTGCTTACAAGGGTCCATGTGCAGCCTCTTTGTAAAATGTAAATTTGTCTGATATATTGTATGCTATTGTGACATCTTTTGACATTGAATAAGAGGGATATACAATACACCTATATTTCTTCATGAATGGACTGAGTTATTACCCATCATTCTTATTATGAAAACAATGGCATCAAAGAATAAAAAAATAGGTTCAGAGTATCAGAACTAAGCAATAGAACTCAATATGTCTGATTTTACTCATCTGCTGCAATGGAAGAGGCAGATAAAATGCACATAGCACTGTGGGAAAGTTGAAACAGAAAAGATTTGAGCATAGCCTTCATAGAAAAATGCATCAATGAACTGTATTTTATCCTTCAGTGGAAGCAAAAAAAGAAGGTCCTTTCAGGGGATTTCCATTGGTTCTTGACTTTTTGGCCCAAACATGCCCACAAACACAGTGATTTTCCTAAGCCTGACATTAACAGCTGGAGTCTTTTAGACACAGACTGTCAAGCTGTTCCTACCCTGGGATTCCGCCAAGAGCATCTCAGCAACATAGAAGTAAACATTCGCCTTTCTTTCTGCTGATTCTCTTGCTATAGCATAGGTAGAGTAACAGGCTGTTCTAGCTCTAGAGTTGGCACAGCCTGAGTGCTGAAAGCAGCAACCCCAGGGAACTTCTTAGTCCCAGGTAAAGTAGACCATACCACCATATCAAACCAGAGCACATCAAGTCACCCTTTACCAAAGAGAGGACCCAGCAGGTCTAGGAGTGGCTGTGAGGAGTTAGTAACTGGAAGCACAGCAAAACAAGTGTCTCTTTCACAATTGCACAGCAGTTCAATCTTTTTAAATTGGCATCTGTACTGTATGGCATGTATTTCACACTGTGTTTCCTGTGCATTCTTGCCAGCATTTGCTCTTTTTTCTTCTTTTTTGATGACAGCCATTCTAACTGCAATGGATTGGAATCTTTGAGGTGCTTTGGTTTTCTTTCCTCTTAAGGCTAAAACTGATGAGCATTTTCTATGGACTTATTGGCCAGTTGGACTTGTTCTTTTTTTTTTTTTTTTTTTAAGAATTATTTTATTTTATTTTATTCTTGTTTCAGAACTTTTTTTTTCAATTTTTTTATTGTTTAAATTTAACAATGGTTATATTACATATTTTCATCATCAGATCAGTTTAGATTAATACATATAGGTATATAAGATTGGTCAAACAATTAAACATTAACCCTTCTAAATCAACATTACTTTTTTTTTTCTTTTCCCCCTTCTTTTCTTTGAAAGTTGACATATTGCATATTCTCCTCACAATCATTCTATAGAGTGCAGTGTGTGGGCATGACCCACCTCCCTATTGATGTTGCATAGAAAAAAGAAAGAAAGAAAAAAGAAAAAAAAAGGAAATAATATACTTCTCTTTGGACTAAGAGGAAGCAGATACATATATAGTCAAAGGTTTTGCAATTGCAGTGTGCCACCAGTGAAGCTTGTGATGTTGGAGGCTATTGAATCTAAGCCTCCTAAAGCTCATCTCACCAATCTAGCTCTGCGTTCCATGCATTGTAATTAAGGATTTTTTTTTT
>PVJA010046592.1:0-15026 GCA_004027025.1 Myocastor coypus
CCTTAGCTCCCGCCCTAGGCTACACCCATAATCCCAGAAGTACTTCCACCCATAATCGCATCAGTACTAAAACCTATAATCCCAGGGATCATGGATCAAGTCTCAAACTCTAGAAGTCCCCACCCAATGACTCCATGAGGCTTTGGGGGGACAACTAGACATAAACCATAACAGGGGGGGAGAGAGAGAGACAGAGAGAGAGAGAGAGAGAGAGAGAGAGAGAAAGAAAGAAAGAAAGAAAGAAAGAAAGAAAGAAAGAAAGAAAGAAAGAAAGAAAGAAAGAAAGAAAGAGAAAAACCAAGTCGTGACAACACTTGATTCTCTCTGAACTCCCATGGTAGATTTATATAGATGCATTTATCTCACCAACTCTCCCATTTTCCTGGTCTCACTCAGCTATAGTTTATAAAAGTTCTTTACTCACATCTTTAGCGCTTCTGGTGTCAAGACATTCACAAGACATACCACAGCCTTTCGTGCTGGACATGATCAAAGCTGTGAAGTGAATAAAAGTTTTCATAGAAGTGTTGTGGTCTTGTATGCAATTAGCACTAGCATTTTATGGATATCTTTGAAAATTGTGCCTTTGTTACAGGTTCTAACTGAACATGTTTCGAATCTCACCACAACGCTCTATCGCACTCTGTGCAGGGGAGACCTTCTATACCACTCATTATACTCAGAGTTATGTTCTTGCTAATTACTGTTGAGTGTATAACACTAGTTCTTTTCATGCTGAATTTAATAAGTTCACTTGAGTTTTTCAGGCTATTTAGAGATTTAGAGTTCCCATAATTATGTTATCATGACAAACAATGGATTATTTCTTTCTTCCTCGTGCCTGGACCACTGTTTTCTAGCAAGTTTGTGAAGTAAAATATTAAGTCAAAGCAATGAGACTGGGCATCCTTTTTCATCTTTAGTAATACAAATCTGACAGATTTTATAAGTCATGAATTGTACTATCAGGGTTAGCAGATTAAAGAAATTTATTTCTGTAGTATTTCCAATATGCTAAAGATTTATAACATGAAGAACACTGAGCGATGTGAAATACTTTGTGTTTCTTTTTCTTTTTCTTTTCTTTCTTTCTTTTTTTGTATTTAGTTCAAGGTCTGCAGGGTCTCACTATACAGATCAGACTCATAGTGATCCTCCTGTCTTCTGGCTCCTAAGAGCTAGGATTATAGGCACGCACCACTACATCCAGTCTCATTTGCCATCTCAGCGCGCCCCATAGATGGGGCCAGGATGACAGGTCAAGTGTTTTTCTTTTTTTCTTTTAATTTGATGATGACGATGATGATGATGATGATGATGATGATGATGATGACGATGACGATGATGATGATGATGATGATGATGATGATGACGATGACGATGACGATGACGATGATGATGATGATGATGATGATGATGACGACGACGACGATGATGATGATGATGATGGCGAGGATGACGATGACAATGGTGACGGTGACAATGACGATGATGATGATGGTGATGTGAACCCAGGACCTTGCACTTGGTACACAAGTGCTGTGCCAGTGAGCTATACCTACACTCACTCCTGTTCTACACTATAAAACAGCCATATGATTTTTAAATACAGTGAGTTACATTGATTTCTGAATGATAAAATAATAAAAATAAAATGTTAATCTCACTTGATTCTGCAGCACCCAGTATTATGTAGTATATTTACATTTAAATTTTGACCTGTAATATTTCTTTCCTGTAAGGTCCATATCAAGTATTATTAGCAAAATTATTCTAGCCTAGCTTAGTAAAATTGGATGTATACTTTTTACAAAATATTCTTTGAAAAAGTACAAATGAGTTATTTTTTCTTTAATTTTTGTAATAACTACCACCAATGTCACTTGTGTCTAGAATTTTCTTTGTTGGAAGAATTTCAGCTTCAAATACATTTGTTTACTAGATATAGGACAATACAATTAGTTTAACATTTTTGTGCCTATTTTAAGGAAATTGAACTTGAAAGCACTTAGTCTATTTTATCAAAATTTTATAATTTCAGGATACATTTTTTCTTTACTTTCATTACAATTATCATTTTAATTTCCTTAGAATTGATGCAGAAGACAATCCTGTGTCATTCGTAGCAACAGTGTTTTTCCTTTCTTTCTTTCTTTCTTTCTTTCTTTCTTTCTTTCTTTGCAGAACCAGGCATTGCACTCAGGACCTTGCACTTGCCAAGTAGGCACTTGTGACCCTAAGCTATCTCCCCAGCCCTTCAACAGTATTTTCTTACCTTCACAAAAAAGCAACTGAGGGGCCCAGCAGGATGGCTCAGTGGTCTAAAGTGCCTGCTTAGGAAAGCTTGGGTGGCTGCAGGGACCGCGGTTCGATCCCCGGCACCACATGCTGCACCAGCCTTGCCCTGAGGGCAGGCTGAGCTGGCCATAAAAATAAATAAACCAACAACAGTTCTGAAAGAAGAAAAAAATAAAATAAAATAAAATTTAAATTTAAAAAAAAAAAAAAAAAACTGACTGGCAAGGAGGGGAGCAGCAGGGGTGAGGGCTGGCTGGTCCAGGAAGTGGAGACAGGGCCCTCAGCGAGGTCTGCAGCTGAAATGCCCACACTCTCCGCTGCCAGCTCATGCGCTCCTCAGACACACGCTGTGACCTAGCTGTGCTGGGACTGGGGCTTTCACAAAGTAAGTGCCTATAGCAGCGGTGGCCGAGCTCAACAGAATGAAAAGAAAAGACAGTAAAAGAAACAACCAAAAAATAAAACCTTTAATAGATGAAAAATTTAATTGTACGTTACTAAACCTCTAGACGCTTATGCGTTGACACGAGGCCTATTTGAATCACATTCCACTTCACTTGCGCCTTTTCATGCTTTTCAATTTCCTGTCCCTTTAGAAGCCCTCTCAATTACGCTGTAAACACGCACTCTGTGGACATTCCTTCTATTTTATTCTTCTGGATGTTCTACTGCGTATAGGATTCCTTAACTCTGCAGACAAGTGTGTCCTCTGTGTAACTACTAGACTTATGCAAACCTCTCACACCTCACACATTTACACATAACATTGCAAATATTCATAAACATCTTCTCTCCTGAAGAACTGTAGTCTCTGAAGAGTCACAGAAATGATGGCTTGGGAACACTTTTTTAAAATCTTTTATCTATTTCTTTATTTGGTCCAAGGACTCTCTCTGCAGCTTGGACTCATATAGCGACCCTTCTGTCTCAGCCTCCCCAGCACTGGGGTTACAGGCATGCACTATCATGCCGTTTGGGTGGCCAGCTTGCTGTGCCCGGGGTTCTGGGGCTGGCCTGGCATGTGGGACCGGGGATCGAACCTGGGTACTTGCTCTCCCCAGGCAGGCACTTAGACTGCTGAGCTATCTCCCTGGACCTGAGGAACTTTTTATCTTTTGGTTTTTGTTTTTGTTTTTGTCTTTTTGAGACAGGGTCTTGCTATGCAGTTGAAGCTGGTCCTGAGCTCACTTTTGTAGCCCAGGCTGGTCTCAAACTCGCACCAATCCTCCTGCTCACGCCTGTAATCCCTCCGAGTGCTGGGATTACAGGCGTGAGCCACCACACCCGGCTTTTTCTTTCTTTTATTTTTTTTGAACTTTTTATCTTGAATGTTTCACACAATCTCTAGAACCCATCAGTGGAAACGTGACATCTGTTTCATACAGTTTTTCTTTCTTTCTTCCTTTCTTTCTTTCTTTCTTTAGCATACTTTTCTTACCTTTCCTAAGAATTTCCTCTCAGGGAATCTACTTCCACAATGAAGACATTAATAGGTAGACATTAAGTGTACTCTACAGAATCATATATATGCTTACATATACTACATGTATATTTTTTATTTTATTTTATTTTTGTATTTTAGAGCAGGGTCTACATGGTCTCACTACTAGACCGGACTCTTAGCAATCCACCTGTTTACAGACTCCCCTGAGCTAGGATTACAGGTATGCGACACCACACCAACTCTCAACTGCCATCTCAGCATGCCCTAGGGGCAGGGCTGGTGAGGCAGTCCCAGGGATCAAACCTGTGGTCCCTGAGCCGACTTGCAGGCTCTTTAATCTGCTGAGCTTTTGGAGGGCCCTATGGAATCTTTTAGAAGGAAGCATGTGCTTTGTTGTTTTGCTTTGTATCAGGGATTAAACTCCGAGCCTTGGGTTTGCCTAGCAGGTGCTTATGCGGCTGAGCTATACATATCCCTGACCTGTAAGCATGGTCTTTACTACCACAGATTAAGGTTCTAATTTTTATTATTTTAAAGCAAGAAATACTGACACATGACTGCACAAATTCTAGCTTTTTTTTTTTTTTTTTTTTTTTTTTGTCTTTTTGAGACAGGGTCTCGCTATGCAGTTCAGGCTGCCCTTGAGCTCACTTTTGTAGCCAAGGCTGGTCTCGAACTCGCACCAATCCTCCTGCCTCAGCCTCCCGAGTGCTGGGATTACAGGCGTGAGCCACCACGCCCGGCTTCCAGTATATTTTAAATATTTACATTTAACTATTTAATGGTTAAAACACATACAGTCTGAGACTCAATAGCTGTCTATAATTCCCTCAGTTTAACAAATCAAGTTTAAACTTAAGGCTTTTAGCAAATGCCAGGCTCTAGTAAGTATTTGTCTTGGTCCCTCTTACTTAGAATTCTCTCTGTCTTTCTCTGTTCTCTTCATTACAGATGTAGGGTCTGATGGAAAAGCCGGAAGTATCTTGGGCACCTCTGGGAAGGCATGAAAGACCCCCCTGGAGATGCAATACTTCGCAAAGCCACTAGGTGGAGTCCCATAAAATCTCTGGTTACCTCACATTCCATATTAATCACGGAAGCATGTGGGAGGTCAACGCTGTGAGAAATCAAAGAAATCCAGTGACGTTTTCATGTTCCTAGAGCAGAATTCTGAGGCCCAGCTTAGCCACAAGTAGCATTTTCAGTGCACCAGTTGTCAGCACTCTGAAACTCTATTGCCCCGGGTGTCTCTGTCCCCTGCGATGAATGGCAAAAGAGTTAGATTAAAACAGGAGAGGGTTGGTCAAGTAGCTCAGCGGATTAAAGCTCCCGTAAGCAGGTGCAGGCGCCAGGGTTCGCTCCGCGGGCCTGCCATGCCGGGCCCCCACCCCGGGGCTGGCGGTATGAGCCTGGAATCCCAGCGGAGACCTAACGTCGCTGCGGTGCCCCGCGTGCCCGCACTGTGAGAAGCGCACGGGGCTGTCTAGGCATCCCCGCTGATGCTCTGCGGTCTGAGGAGAGTCCTGACCACTGCTTCCGCAGAGTCCAGGACACTGCCCATGACCTGGGTGCACGGAGGAGAGCAAAGGCTGAGGGGACCGTGGCTCTCAGTGACGGCAGAGCGGAAGGGCGTCGTCGCGGACGGCTATGCTGCCCCTCTAACTCCAGCAGGCCTCTTTGCCCACAGGACCTTTGTACTACCAGCCTGACCTCTGCTTCTATGGGAATCCGGAAAATAAAGCCCAATTACATACAGAAGTCTGAAAAATAGAAATAATACAACAGCTAGGGATGGTCGTAATAGCGGGAATAAAATACACAAAATGTCTAGCTTAATCTGTGCCACCAACACACGGTTGCCCCGGAGACTGAAGCAAAAGAATCTCAATTTTAAGGCCACCTGAGGCAGCTTAGCAAGAACCTATGCAAAAAGAAAAAGCGGAGAGTTATGTGGATGGGGTTCAGCAGCACAGTGTTGCCGAGCACGCAGGATCCCTGGATTGGATCGTCGGTACTGTGAAGGCAAAAATTATTGCTGTTGTGTGCTATCCCACGCCTGTCAATTATATTTACATTTAGAACAATGCAAAAGTATAGCTATTCTGTTATCCCTACAGGCGAAGAAATCTGAAAGAAAATATCTTGTGTCTGTAAATATATTTATGTGTAATTTTTAGTAGTCATTCTGAATAGAGCCTTACAACAATAAAAATTAATGTGCCCGCTCATATCTTTTTAATAATTTACAAGGTAGAAATAAAATATAAAGAAATAAAACTTCAGGGGGCCTGGCAGGATGGCTTAGTGGTCTAAAGTGCCTGCTTAGGAAAGCTTAGGTGGCTGCATGGACCGCGATTCAATCGCCGGCATCACATGCTGCACCAGCCCTGCCCTCAGGGCAGGCTGAGTCGGCCATAAAAATAAGTAAATAAATAAACAAAAGTTCTGAAACAAGAAAAAAATAAAATAAAAAATTCTAAAAATAAATAGAAAAATAAAAAATAAAACTCCTTACCACATTGGCAAGATAATGTCCAGAGCAGGTCAGCTCAATCAAACTCTGTTAGTATCATTATATATTATTAGAAAGTATTACAAAAAATAATTTCAGAATTTAAGAAATAAAATATAGACAAAATGTTACCGCCATACATAGTTAAAACATGAACAAGTTTATGGTATAATAATTTTAAGTATGATATGAAACAACACTAATTCTTTGTAGAAATGTTTATATACTTTGATACCTTTGAGGAACGTGAAAAAGGGAATTCATGTCAAGGGGTTTCATGTATGCTATAAACTAGAATAAGCAGGCAAATCTAGAAGACTCGTTTTGGCCAGCAGGCTCTGCATAGGAGAATGTTATCATGCTAGATGTTACTAAATTTTGTTTCACCGAGAAGGAGCAAGTTTTGAAGGCAAGCTTGCCTGTAATTTCAGCACTCCAACAGGCTGAAACAGGAGGATCACAAGTGTGAGTGACAGCAGTCAGGAAGAGCTGGCAACTTTGTGAGAGGCTGCCTAAGCAGAATAAATCAGAAGGCCAGGGATATAGCACAGTGTGAAGGCCCTGGGTTCAATGATCAGTACTAAACAAGAAGAAAAAAAGCATTTGAAACAATAGTAATCATGTTATTGTTTTTAGCTAGTGGGACCGACGAATGATGCAGCCAGTGAGAATAGCGCCCCAGATTCTGACATCCCTAGGTGGGAGAAGAGAGGCTCTTCCTGCCTGACAGGACGGAAACCATGAGAGAGGGAACGCCTGCAAAAGCACTGCTCACCTCAAGGAAGCGCTGTAGTCGACCCTTGGCTTCCCCTCCTTAAAGAACACCAAGGATGAAAGAAGTTCCAAGACCTTGACATTACTGACTAAAGATTATTAATATCCTGCCTACCACAGGTCATACTCATTGCTCAGATTAGTCCTGGGGCCTTGAGAAGGGTTTGCCGAAAGCCAGAGGGGGAAGAAAAAAGGGTGAGCACTTGATGCCACTGGTTTCTCCTACCTTCCGGTACCCTTTCTTTTGGCTATTGTGGTTATTTCTTTCTGTTGTCGTGTGTCTGTGTGTGTGTGTGTGTGTGTGTGTGTGTGTGAGAGAGAGAGAGAGAGAGAGAGAGAGAGAGAGAGACAGAGACAGAGAGACACAGAGAGAGAGAGAGAGACTCACTATGCATTCCAGACTGGCCTTGAACCCAGAGCATTCCTCTTGTCTCAGCTTCCCAGTGGTGGGATTACATGCCTGCCTGGCTTTATCTTATGGTTGAAGTTATAAGCACTCTCTCTAATTCTTGTAATAGTCAACTAACCTAAACATTCCAGTTCCACAGCAGAGGTTATGTAGACCAGTGCAGGAGAGCCAAGAAGAAACATCCTACCCCTCTAGCCAGGGAAAAGTCGGGGATGCAGTAACCTTACTTGGTCTTCCTACTATCTGATCTACGCCTCCGTTGTGATGTACGTTTTCCGGCATTTGCTAACAGGAAGTCGCTTTCCTCACTGGTTTGCACGCTTCCAGCTAGTTCTCTCGCCGCCTCCCTTCTTCCATGAGGCGGCTAATTTTATTCCTTTACTTATTTTACGTAGCTCCTGCTCTCAGTCCGGCACGGCACTAGGGCTCAGATCGCGCCACCGTCTCATTTAGACCCTGTGGCCTCTGGGCTGGAGGCTGCACCCAAGACTGCACCCAGGCGGCATTCGGGCTGGGCGCGTTGATCTGGTCGGCTCGCCTGCCACGCCTCCTTTCCAGATCGCCTGCTCCCCGCTCCACAGCCCCTGCTCTTTCCCTCATCCCCGCATTCACATTCTTCTCCGTATTCATTCATCTCCTTCTCTTATCCTGGCCTGCTCTAAACAAAATGCCTCTAACAAAAGGAGACAGCAAGATAGCTGGTGTTCCAGTGGTTAAGGACAGTAACGTCTAACCAAAGGATTGGCTATGATAGCAAATAAAGTGCAGACTGGGCGGGATTATTTGGTGGGATCGCTTGGGGATTGTTAGTAGTGAGCCGCCTCACCCAAGCTGAACAACAGGGAAATGAGTTAGCCTCCTGGGAATTAAAATTAGACCTGAAATATGAAAAATCATTGAATATACCTGAGTAATTTTCAGTCTAGTAGAGCCAGTTTCTGTGTGATGGAATTTACTGACACTTCAAGAAAAAAAATGTGAGAGGCAGACAATTTAAAATCATGAGAGCCGTTCCACATCTAAGTAAAGAAGGTTTTTCTTTTGGCTGGCTCAGGCTGCCTAAGCGGTGGGTCTGGTATGGCAGGTGGAGCTGGGGATCAAACTTGGGTGCTGCTCTGTGCCTGACTGGGTTTACCCAAGCAGGCGCTTAAACACCTGAGCTAACCCGCAAGTCCCTCCACACATAAGTGTTTTCCAGACCATATTCAGACTAGCCAGTGAGATGCAAGTCTCCTTTTGGAGGAAATCTCCAATGTGAAAAAGGATAAAGGCATTTCCTTCCAAGAAGCTTGATCTGATCTGACGACCAGGATCTCTGTAGCTAGGGTCTTTAGCCATTGCTTACCTCCAGCCTCCCTCACCTTGATGCTTCAGTACTGACACAAATTCGGGTGCCCACTGGGGATCCTGTGCGGGTCAGTCTCTAGCGAGAGCATGCAGGGTTCACTCAGAAGTTGTACTTCAATGTTTGTCATTATTATTGTCCATAGTAAATTTATAAACTCACATTTCAGTTTTATAACTCAGCCTATGAACTTGCTCTGCATGAAGATGCTGCCCAAAAGGTAGTTCTGTTCTATCTTGGCTGACAAGATCACCAAGGTTTCTGATTAACCTCCCTCAGGCCATCAATGTTGCCTAGTAAAGGAGCTCCTTTGGGCATAGCTGATAGTCTCCTTTCATAGAGCATTTCTGTATCACCTTAAGTGTACATGAGATCATTCTGAAATTTCCATCCTAGTAGACCACTAAGTATTCATTGCATCTCTTTTCTTCCCTGAGAAGATTCCCTCTGAAAAGTCTGTAAGATAAATAGTGTCATAACCATAACAAATTTGCAAAGTGGTTCCAGGAACCAACAGCACCAAAGCAGGCTGAGAAGAAAGAAATAGAAGGTTGGCAAGGTTCTTCCAGCTTCTGAGGTTAAGACCTAGAAAATGACCTTAGTGAGAGTCACATGGACTTTGAGTTGAACTGTGTAAATATATACAGAGAAGGTATGTACCAAAGTAGTGAGCACAATCCAGCAACATCTGCTAAGGAGATAACTAGCAACAAACACCGCAGCTGGTATTCCCAAAGCACTTATAACAACCCGACATAATTCAACTTGATAGTCAAGTTTAGAGCGCTCAAAGTAACAGAAGAGTATTGTGGTTTTTTTAAGTTTGGCTGAAGAAGGGAAATCTAAAATTACTTGCCTCTACTCTGCATGCCATTGGCCCTGGAGAAACAAAAACTGAAGCAATGGGCCAGAGAAACGCCAGGTACAAGGGCCATGGATTTAATCTCAGGCCTCCTGAGACAGCAGTTGAGACTGGGCATGATGGCCCATACCTGTAATCCCAGCTCTTGAGAGGCTGTAAACAGGCAGGTCACTGTGAGTCCAATATAATAGTGAGACCCTCAAGGCCCTATAGACCCATCCCTAAAATACAAAAAAGAAGTAATTTATTTCCTCCAGATCAATGATAAACCAACCAAAATACTATATCTTCATCTGCTTTATCTTATGTTTGAATACATAACAGATGTCACACTTGGGGTATCTGTCACCTGATCTCAATTTAATCCAGAATATGGTGCTTGCTTAGACTACAAGATAAACTTCCAAACACGGAAGGAGCCACTGACACTACATTTCGAAAGTTTTTCAATTTTTACCTAAGATTCACTAAAACTTCTTCATCTGCCAAAATCCATGAGATCTCCAGCATCCAGATATTGGTATTGTGGCCAGGGCAAAAGAGCCATTGTTCACCAGGCATCAAAATCATTTTTTTTTATTTTAAAGATAATAAAAAATGATGCAGAATCTTAAAAATGATGATAGGAAATTAACAATGGTTATGTTAGGTATTGTTATCATCAAAGTAAGGCTCAGATTACCAGATAGATAGAGGCATGTAAAAGTGATTAAACTGTACAAACTCTAAGTGATCCTTCCAATGAACTAGTAGAAATGAGTAGTACAGCTCTCTTAGTTGTATTTCCTTCTTTCTTTTCTCCTTTCACCTATCCCTGCTATTCTTTCCTTTTGAGCAGTTCTTTTTTTCCTCCTTTCACAGCACCTTTTGTATCTCCTGGATCTAATTTACTCTTTCAGCTCATACAGAGAGACAATATGTTTACATTTGCGGGTCTGATTTATTTCATTTATGAGTGTGGTCTCTAGTTGCACCCATCTATCTATAAAAGCCTTGAGCTTAGCTTTCTTTATAGCTGAGTAATACTCCATTTATATAAAAAACACTTCTTTTTTATCCGTTCATCAAGTGATGGGCACTTGGGTTGTTCCCAAGACTTAGCTACAGCAAATTGTGCTGCTATAAATAGGGGTGCAAATATATTGTTGTGGTATGATTGTTTTAATTCTTCTGGGGAAAAAACCTGAAGAGGAATAGTTACGTCAAATGAGACCAGTAATACTGGGTTTTTGAGAAGTCTCATACTTATTTCCATAGTAGTTGTACCAGTATTCACCCCACCAACAACAACGAAGTGTTCCTTTTTCCCACAGCCCAGCCAGTGTTCTTTATTGCTTGACTTTTTGATGATAGCCATTCTTGCTGGAGTGAAATGGAATCTCAGTGTTGTTTTAATTTGCCTTCTCAGATGGCCAATGATGTTCAACATTTTTTTATGTTTATTTGCTATTTGTATTTCATTTGAGAAGTGTGTACTCATCTCAGGATGCCCATTTTTTGGCTGGATCTTTGAATCAGAAGATGCAGACCCAGCTATATTCACACCCAGCCTTTATCTATGACAAAGGAGCCAGGCATACTTACTAGAAGAAAGATAGTCTCTTCAGTAAATGACGCTGGGAAAACTGTCCTTCCACATACAAAAGACTAAAAATAGACCTATGTCGATCACCACGCGCTAAGCCAGAATCAAAATGGATCCAAGTTCTAAATATTAAACAGAAATGTTCAATCTACTGAAAAGGAAATCTTGAAGACACAGGAGTAGGCAGAGAATTCTTGAACAAAAAGCAAACTGTACAGGAAATATTTCAAAGAATCACCCACTGGGATCTCGTCGTCTTAAAAAGCTTCTACACATCAAAAGCGATCACTGACAGAGTAGAAAGAAACCCCACAAACTGGAAAAAAGTTTAGCCAACTCCTCCTCCTCCTCAGATGAAGGACTTCTTTTTTTTTTTTTTTTTTTTTTCTTGTTTCAGAACCTTTATTTGTTCACTCATTTTTATGGCCGGCTCAGCCCGCCCCAAGGGCAGGGCTGGTGCAGCATGTGGTGCCGGGGATCGAACCGCAGTCCCTGAAGCCGCCCAAGCTTTCCCAAGCAGGCGCTTTAGACCACTGAGCTATCCTGGCGGGCCCCAGGACTTCTATCAAAATCTTTGCAACAGAAAAGCATGGCCGCTGTACCTGTGTCTCTGCACCTTGCTCCTTGAAATTGCAATTATGTGATGCTCTGAACGGTGCTAGTCTCTAATGCTGAGACTCAACCTGGGATCGAGGCTGCCTCTCAGCTCCCAGCCAGAGAAGGGAGTCTTCTGAGAGTCTCACCCCTCGAGAGAAAATTCCATCCTATCCTTCACACAATTTCCTCAGGCCAGCCCTGACTTGCGTTCCTTCTGCCATTTTCTCCAGAATTCCCTGGTATGGCTTCTCCCGTCCTGCTAATCCAGAAGAACTTTGTTCTTTACTTTCTTCTTGAACAAGAAAGCTTAATTACTTCACTGGAACTGGAATCAGCATCATCTGCCATGGCTATTTTCAACTTCCTTTTTTTAGCCTGTAATTCACAATATAAATAAACTGAAACTCAGGAAGAGAGTAGAGAAAAATAACTTACTGTGAGAGGGTTTAAACAGAGGATGGATGACAACTCCCAAGTTCCTCACCACTGCTAAACCATAAGCAGGAAACTAGGCACCGTGGCACCACAGCTTTTATGGAACCTGAGGTGGAATTGCTCGAGCCCAGAATTCAGGCATAGTCTGGGCAGCATAGTAAGATCTCATTTAGAAAGTGCAAAAAAAGGAGCAAGTGAGGTTAGAAGAAGCAGCACTCACAGCAGTCTTCTGAACACTCCTCAAAGTCAGCAGGCAGATGGCCTCAGAGAGAGGAGGGCCGCCGGCAGAGGGCATCATGGACAAGGAGGTAGACAGAAGAAAGCCAGAGAGGGAAGGGCTCAGCATAGAACTCAGGGATCTCATTACTGCTTTTAGCTCTGGTCTGCAGAACAGGGAAGCATAGGAATCACTCTGGGGAAAGAACCAGAGTACAGTGGTGAATAGTTGCTCAACATTAACTGCTACTGTCTTCAGTATCCCACAAGTCTAAATCCCTTCCTTCCGGGATTCAGGGTTTCACTGAGTGAAACATTTTGAAAAGAGAGCCTCCCCGCATCAGAGTACCATAGAAAGTGCAAGCTAGAGAGGCATTCAGTACCCATGAGTCCTAGAGGCAGGGAAACATGGAGGCCAGTATCCTGACTTGGCACTTGGCACCGAGGAAAACAGGATCTGTGCAACAGTGAAAAATATGGGGCCTGTCAGTGGCAGAGACTTCTCAGAACCATGACTGAAGGAAAGGTTGCTGAATGGTGGTGGGGCTTTCTTGTGGTGGTCCCCAAACATCATGGAAATTGTGGGCTTGGAGACACCAGAGAGAAGCTGAATATTTGGGACACTTGATCCTGGGATGGAGAAAATACTTTGGATGGGGGCCTGCTGGACTTTGTTCCTACTGGTCTTAAGATGCCACTAAAATTGTGGGACAAAGAGCAATTCAGAGGTAGGGCTGTGATGTAAATATGAGGGGCAGGAGAAAGCCACCCGAGCAGCCACAGGTGGAGGGGCACTGTCTCCTGCATCATGAGAGGCAGGCTAATCAGAACTTAGGCAATGCGGCTGCCAGATGAGAATGCTGGTGCCAGAGCCCAACAGGCAAAGCCAGTTACAGGGGAGGAGGGTGATTTCGAAACCTATCAGAGGGAGAGCGACAGGGACGGGCACACCCTCCCCACATCCTGAGAAAAAGTGCTCTTGAAATTGCTGTCTGAAGGTAGCAGTGTAGACAAGCCAAGACATTTTTCTCCAACCGAAACATGCAGGGTAACTATTCCCTTCCTTTATTACTTTTTTCTTCAATTTTTTATTGAATTCAATCTGCACATATGTGCGTTTAAGTTTTCTGCTGTTGCTCTTGTAACAGTCCTTGTTATTTAGCCCACATCATCAATCGTTTCTTCAGGATATCTCGCTTTACTGTATGTTCAACAAATGGATGCAGTTTCCCTAGCTCTTCCCGCACCTCCCGTTTACCATCCATTCTTTTCTCTGTGCTCTTAATCTCCTCTCATACCTGTTCTGTCTCTTGGGCCTCTCCTAATTTATTTTTGTTCTTTTATTTCCTTTTCTATCTTTTCACATAGAGATGGATGGATGGATGGATAAACAAATTGATCTAAATTAATAAAATATCGTAAAGTTTAATATTTTCTAGCATTTTGTATTTCATTATTCTCCTTGTCTTTTTATCATGGTTTTTGTCTAGTTGTCCCCCAAATCCTCATCAGTCATGGGGTGCTTTCTACTTTGTGATTAATTCATGATTCAATGCTGGGATTTGGGGTGTTAGTGCTGCTGGGATTATACCCACCTTGAGACAGATAGCCTGAATGCAATAAAAAGAAAACCAAGAGGCTTGTCTCTGCCTCTGCTGCTGCTCTTGACCTTCTGCTCTTGCTATATGTCTGTTTTCCAGTTCCATGAACTGTCACCCTCTGCTATGTGGCACTCTGCCTTGGAGTCAGGTAAGTATGGACTGAAACCTCCACAAACTGTGAGCTAAATAAATCTTTCCTTCCTTAACGTAGGCTGCCAGGTATTTTTTCCGTGCAATGAGAGAAAAGTAACAGAGATACTTTTACTGGCATAGCAAAATAATAGAGTTTTCCTCAAACAAGTTCTTCTTTACTTGATATTATGTAGGGCCGACTTCTCAGAAGTGATGATTTTGGTAGTTATTCTTTCCTCCCAAGACAGCATTAGGAGTTGGGCCCTGCATTCAGAGCAGACGAGCAGAAAAGGTCAGTATCCATAATACTGAGCAGATTGCACAGAAAAAGCCACTCAGGAAAAAAGGTCCCCACATGAAGATGGAAGATTGCCTGCTGATGTGCTCTTCCAATCTGTATTCAGAAACAGAACAAGGAAAAAATAAAGTACCAAGATGCCTACAAAAACCCTTAGCTCCTTGGGGAGATAGCTCCGAAGCACAAGTGTCTGCCTGGCAAGTGCAAGGTTGTGAGTTTGAACCCTGGTCCCACAAAAATTAATTAATTAATTAAAAGAAAGAAAGAAGCCGGGCATGGTGGCACATGCCTGTAATCCCAGCACTTGGGAGGCTGAGGCAGGAGGATCGGTGCGAGTTCAAGGGCAGCCTGGGCTACAAAAGTGAGCTCAAGGCCAGCCTGAATTGCATAACAAGACCCTGTCTCAAAAAGACAAAAAAAAAAATAATAATAAAAATAAAAGAAAAGAAAAGAAAAGAAAGAAAGAGCCAGGCGTGGTGGTGCACGCCTGTAATCCCAGCACTCGGGAGGCTGAGGCA
>PVJA010046593.1:0-15072 GCA_004027025.1 Myocastor coypus
GCTGGCCCAAACATGCTTATTCTTATCATTTCACAATTCGAACATTATAACACAGACTTAACAGTCCTTAAGAACCAGTATTAAGTCTATCAGCACTGTATTTAGAACCATAACATTTTGCCCTTGGCCCCCCAAAAACTCATCATGCAATCCCCCATTAAGCAAAAGGCAGTTAGTCCATCTCTCAAAGTTGCCTGAGTCTAACAGTCTCAGCATTGCTGAGAAGCCCAAGACCCAAGCTTCCTACAGAGGAAAGGCAAATCTTAGCTGCAAGCCTCTGAACACAGGAAAACAAAGTTAAACCATTTGCAAAATTCAGTGGCACAAGGTCAACATTTTCGTTCCAAAAGTTACACATGGAGGCGGGGGGGCCTGGCCAGATAGCTCAGCAGATTAAAGCACCTGAAAGCAGGTGCGGGAGGCAGAGGTTCGATTCCCAGGCCTGCTATGCTGGGCCCACCCCCTGGGGTGCACTGAGACGGCAGTTGAGACTGGGTGTAGTGGCACGCACCTGGAATCCCAGCTCTTGGGAGGCTGTAAACAGGTGGATCACAAGGAGTCCAATCTAGTAGTGAGACCTGAACACCCTGTAGACCCTTCCCTAAAATACAAAAGAAAAAAATGTTACAGATGGGGATACAAAGGAATGGGAGCAAAGCGAGCCCAAAGTCCATCAGGCAGACGTTAAGTCCTGTGGTTTCTTGCCCAGCACCTGAGGCAGTCCATGGCAGGAGCTGGAAACACCGCATGGCACTCCCTGGGATGCAGCACCCATGGCGCCTCTCTCGAGCCTGCTGTGCTCCCTCCTTGCAGCTTTCCTCATGATCCACTTCCTTCTTTTCCAAGTTTCTAGAGTCTCCACTGCACTGTTGGCTTCACCCTTACAGCTTCATACCTTGCCTGCTCAGGGGCACACTGCCTGGCCTCCCAGGATCCCTGAAATCTGGGTGCAGGCCTTCTTAACGCCACAACTCTTGCATTCTGCATGCACCATGTGGATTATGCCGAGGTCTCCTGCTAGCTGGAGAAGTAGCCGGCTCTCCCCTCTTGGCTATAGGTCTCGGGTGCCTGGATTGTGGACACTCTGAATCCAAATCTGAGGAACAAATTTGCCATGTCCTCAGCATTCTGGAACATGACAGTCTGCAGCTTTCTCCTCAAAGCAAAGGTTTGTTTTGTTTTTGCGGGGCCGGGGTTCAAACTCATGACCTTGCACTTTCCAGGCAGGCACTTGCGCCATGGAGCTATGTCAAAGTCTTTAACTATAGCAGTGTTGAAGCTGCTAAGCGTAGCAACCCGCTGCCTCTTGTGATGCCCTCAGGCCGTCTTTCCTGGTGTCCTTTCAATCACAGCAATCAAGATCTCCTCTGCTCTCTTTGCAGTCCACAGCTTTACTGGAGTGTCCTTTCTGGCCCAGTGCACATCTTAAATCACTCTGCAGGGCTCTCTGCTCTTGACTCTCAACATAGACCTGGCTAAAAGCCCCCAACAATCTCAGCACTACTGCCTCAGCATTAGACCACCTTGAAATGCCTGCTGGCAGATCAGTTAGCCCACCACCCCTGGTCTCAGTCTCAGGCAGTCTCTGGACATGAGCAAAACACAGACTAACTTTCTGCCGAGCCATGACACACATTGTCTGGACTCCACCAACTGATGCAGCCCTTCCCAGCAGAAACCTCCCCAGCCTGGTCTCTACACGTAGGATTTGTATCAGCTTTGTGGTCTTCTGAGCTCTGACCAGAGTCTCCCATGCCACACAGCTTAAGGTGTTCTGGTTCCACTCTTGCCGACATCTGGAACCCTTCTGACTCTTTCCCAGGAGCCTTTCCCAAAGGCTCTGATGGTCAGGTGTAACCACAGCAGCAACCCCATTTCTTGGGCACCAAATTCTGTCTTAGTTACTTTTCTGTCCTTGCTGGAATAAAATACCCAACACCCAAAGTTAAGGAAGGAAAGGTTCACTTAGCTCTCAGCCTGCGGAGGTGTCGGTCCATGCTCAGCTGGCTCCCAGGCAGGGTGGCGTGGCCCAGGGGCAGCAGGTCAGGGCAGCAGAAGACAGCAAAGGCAGCAAGAGCAGGGCAGGGCATGCAAGCCACCATGCCAGGGAGTACAAGTCACTACTCCAGGGCAGCGCAGCTTGCAGCCCCCGTGCCCTGCTCTTGCCCAGGCTCAGGACACAAAATAAGGACCCTAGCTCCCTGCTGAGTCGCTTATTTAAATTTGTAAATTTCTCAAGCTGACAGGTGTATCAGTCATTACAAGGCAGGAATGTTAATTTTGAATTGTGATCTTTTCTTGGGCTACAGATTTCTTGGTCTTTGTTTCTCTGCCTGTCTCTTATCTCTGTCTGTCTGCCTGCCTGCCTGCCTGCCTGCCTGCCTGTCTGTCTGTCTGTCTGTCTCCCTCACTTCAGTCACTGTCAAGCCATTTATGAGCTTCCAGGCCTTGCAGAACTTGGCTTTGTGCCCCCCTCCACTCTGGTGCCCCAGAAGGTCTGGGTTTCCAAGCACAGAGAATGGGACAGGTGGGGAAGTGCCATCCCCCACGCTAAGGGCCTCGCTGTCGTTTGTGGGGGGATGGGGTGGGGGAGGCTGCTACCTCTGGCAGAGGACGCTGGGCGCGAAATGAGTGTTAAGGGTTTGGTTAAAGTGACGCAGTGCACAAGTATGCCCTGGAATGGTGCTAGTATAGCAGGAGGCGCTCCCTGAGAAGACTTTATCAAGATGATTTGTTTTTGCAATCACACATGGCAAAGAGCACAAGTACGTTTTGGATTTCAGAGGTTTAAACTGGCAAACATGAGCCGGCGCCCCTGGTTGTGTTCCAATAGAGTGGATCCTGCAGCAAGGCCGTGGGTGCTCATTGAGTGCTTGCTGCATGCTGGGCTGGCGGGTTCTGCCGCACTTCAGAGTTGGCCCTGCAGCCAGCCAAGGTGATTAGGATTGTTTGCTCCATGGATGGGCTGAGAAATCGAAATGCAGAATGGTTTAACTCACTGGCCCAATGTCACCCTGCTGAGAACCAGGGGATCCAGGCCTTAGACCCAAGCCCTCTTCTCGTCAACTGTGTTGCAGTGACACAGGGACATCTGTGCTTCTCCACGTGGCTTCTGTGCCTCCTCAGTCCCTGCCTGCCTCTGCCAGCCTCCTCCACCACATCCTCTACTTGCTCATGACCTTGAACTCCAGGAGGGCTCTCTACACCCTCTCCTGACGCATCAAATCGTGAAAGTTGAAGTGCATCTTACTACAGCTGCTCTGTGGCCCAGCCTGGCTCTGCGTCTTGCAGATCTGTCTGCCTGACAGGGACCCAAGGCCCGGCATGTGCAGAGGCGGTGCCTTGGCCTGCTCCCGCCTGTCCCTCAGACTCACCGTCTTCAGTGTCTCCCACCTCTAAATTACGTCACCAGGTCCTCACCACCTCTGGCTGGTCCTCCCACCTTGGCTTTTGCCTCTGCCAAATGGTCTCCACTAAGTGGTCCTCAGGTGTGTGTCACCCTATCCCTGAGCCCAGGCTGCCACCCTCCCAGACCCGCTGTGGCCCTCCCTCTTCGAGGCCACTATCTCCCCTCCTCTTCCTGTCTGCCTCCATCTGCCACGAGTGTGTGCCTGTGGCTGGGCAGCCTGAGCGGCGGGCCCTGCTCACAGCGCTGGCTCTGGACGTCTGAGTTGGCATGCTGTCAGGGCTGGGCTCCAGGAGCTCGCTCCTGGGCTGCGGTGGGTGCGTCTTGCAGTATCTCCCTGGGAGGAAGGAGAGTCTCTGTGGTCCCCTTCACCCGGCCCCGGCCTAACCTCCCAGAGCTGGCCTCCCTAGGACACAGAGCTGCGGAGGGCTTCAGCAGAGGGATGGAGACTCGCCTCCAGCCTTGGGCTCCTGAGCCCCATGGTCACCTGGTCCTGTGATGTCTTGTGCCTCTCAAGCCTCCAGTGCCAGGATGTGGTGCTCTTGCTCCCCCCACCCCCCTTCCCTTCCGTGCACTTGGATTTCTCTCTCTTCTCAGCATCTGTTATGGTTTATGTCTAGTTGTCCCCCCAAAGCCCCAAGTTGTCATTGGGCAGGGATTTCCATAGATTGAGACTTGATCCATGATCCCTGGGATTATGGGTTTTAGTACTGATGGGATTAAGGGTCGTAGTGCTTCTGGGATTATGGGTGTAGCCTAAGGTGGAGGCTAAGGCAGAGAGCCTGAATGTAATATAAAGAGTCAGAGAGACGGACTAGAGCTGTTGCTGCTGCTCTGCTGCCCTGTTTGGTTGGCTGCCTCTGCCGCCATTTTGCTGCTGTTCTGCCACCATGAACTGGATGCTCTCCACCCTGCTCCACTCAGCCTTGGGCCAGCCAAATATGGACTGAAACCTCCACAAACTGTGAGCTAAATAAACCTTTCCTTCCTTCATTTTGAGTGTCGGGTACTTGTCCCAGCAACGAGCAAAAAGTAACTAAAACAGCATCCATCCTCCCAACTTCCTCCTGTGTTCTCTGTGTCCCTAGAATGTCAGCTTTGTACCCTGCAGTGTCCTTAGCCTTGGACACTGGGCTGGCACAGGGCAGAAGCTCAACTTGTCTTTGTTTTTTGGTTTTGAAGAGTGTCACTATGTAGCTCAGGCTTGCCTTGAACTTGCTGAGATCCTCCTGCCTCAGCCTCCTACAGGCCTGTGCTATTGTGGATCTATTGACTGAATGAATGGCAACCATGTGGGGTTTGGGGTGCTGCAGGCTCCATCTGGAGGTGCTCTCTAGGTTCTTCCTGTCCCGAGTGAAGAAAAAGGGTCAAGACAAACACAAGCAGTAAGAGAGGTACAAAAAGAGGCAGCCCTGCAGCACGAGTCTGGGCCACCACAAGCTAGGAAGAGAAGCTCACCCTGTAATTTTACTTTTTTCTTTTCTTTTTTCCTGAACTGGGGCCTGAACTCAGCTCCTTGGGTTTTCCAAGCAAGCGCTTATTCTACTGAGCTATCTTCCCAGCCCAAGAAGCTCATGCTGTAAGGGGAGTGCCATGGCTTTTTTTATCTTTTAAAGCCTCAGCAGAAACCCAAGTCAGCGCTTTCCAGGAGTGGTGGTACCTGCCTGCCTGTGATCCCAGCACTGGGAGGCTGAGGCAGGACGATGCGACATCTGAGCCCAGCCTGGGCAGCTGGGCTTCTTAGTGAGATTCTGTCACAAAAAAAAAAAAAAAAAAAAAAAAAAAAAAAAAAAAAAAAAAAAAAAAAAAAAAAAAAAAAAAAAAAAAAAAAAAAAAAAAAATTGAAAAGGGCTGGGGATGGAGCTCAGCGCAAAGGCCCCAAGTTCAACCTCCAGTACTAGAAAAGAGTTGTGCTTGTGAGCCCGCCCAGCAGCCAGGGAGCTAGGTCAGCCTGAGGCTCCTAGAAGCTGGAGATGGAAAGACTGGGATGAAGAGGGCTGGACAGGGCGGCTTCTGGAGGAAGGGCACGCGTGCCTCTGTGAGCTGCCCTCCGCCCAGAGAGGGCCCCGTGTTGCTCCTCCGCCTTTCTAGCCAACACAGAATGCTATATTCCACTGTGTTTTTCCAAAATGATCTTTCACTCTGCACTGGGAGCTGACAATACAGAGACACCTAAACAAGAGCCAGGTGAGTCTGTCCTGAGAGCCGCGCTAGCGCCTTTTCCTCTCTGCCTGGAGCCCTGGCTGGGAACCGAGACAGCAGCCGAGGGAGATGAATACTGGCCTCTTGTCTCTCGCCTCAATGTGATGGGAGCGGGCTGAGGACATTTTCAAAGGGTTTAAAGCATCTTTAAATTTTAAAAGCAACATTTCCCTCCAAGCTTTTCCTTTAGATTGTCTTCCTAAGATAGAATTGATTTCAGTGTGTTTGTGTGTGTGTATGCATTTATTTATTGGTACCTGGACTTGAACTCAGGATGTTGCTTTTGCCAGGCACTGAGCTACACTCCTGGCCCAGTGTATATGTTTAGAATTAATGAGAGGTAGTTAAGTTTAAACATGTAAGCCAGGCTCAGTGGATGCCACATGACTGCCACCCCAGCACTCTGGGGGGGCTAAGGCAGGAGGGTGGCAAATTCAAGCGCAGCCTGGGCAACTGGGAGACTTATTGAGATCTTGTCTTTAAAAACAAACCAAAAAAAAAAAAAAGAAAAACACGCTAAGGATATAGCTTAATGTGGTGCTCCTGATATCTTCAATATTTCCGTCTCTGGTTTTAATGAGAATAATCAGTGTCAGCTGGGTGTGGTAGTGCATGCTGCCTATAATTCCAGCACTCAGGAGGCTGAGGCAGGAAGATCACTGCAGGTTCAAGGCCATCCTGGGTTCCATAGTGAGTTCAAGGCCAGCCTGCACTACATCGTGAGATGCTGTCTCAAAAATAACAGTAATGACAATAACAGATCATGTCCTCTCCACACCCAGACATCCCCAGCCACTGTCCCTCCCTCTCCTGTACCTGGCCCCTCCTGGCAGGTCTTGCCCACCGAGCCCTACACCTACTCTCCCACACTTGGCCTCTCCTCCAGGCCCCAGCCCCGTCCTCCTTCCTGTTCACCAGAGCACACAAAGGTCCTGTCCCACGCCCCCTCTGCCATGCCTGGGTTCTTGTGTCCTTTCCGGTCTCTGTATCTTGCTCCTGCGCTCTTCCCGCAGGAATTGCTTTGTCCATGTCATTGGTGACTGCCACTTCACTGAATCCAGTTGTCCCTTCTCGCCACGAATTCTCTCAGCCCTCAGAAAGCGTACACTTGCTCACCCTTCACAGGCTTTTCTGCTCCGGGCCCTTCTTTGAGATCTGTAAGTGGCCAAGAACCCCAGCACTCTGTCCTGGCCCCTTCTCACCGCTGTCCCTGGTGAGCCTGATGGTCTCAGGACTCCTCTGGGCCATCGGCACCCTGGTGGCTCCAGCGCTGCCCCTCAGCCCCCAGAGTTACATGCTGCCTGCTTTCTCAGCCTCCAGACCTGGCTGGCTAAGTTCCTCTCACCACAGGAGTGTTGAGTTCATAACTTCAGCACCGGCTCCAGGCTGCTTCTCCTGCGGTGTCCTGGCCATCCGTAGTTACCAAAAGCACCGGAGGAACCCTGACTCCTCGTTTCCAGCCCACATCCAAACCGTCAGCCAGCGCTGCCTCCACTCTTACCCAGAGCCTGATGGGAGCACCTTGCACCCTCTGCTGCCGCCACCCAGGCCAGATGCCTGTGCCCGGGATGCCGCGTTGGTCATCAGCTTCTCTCTCTGCTTCTACCTCTTCCTTTTTGGCACCTTTCATCCAGCAGTCAGACAGACATGGTCGAAGCACAGGCCACAACAGGCCACTCCTGTCGGCCATCCCCAGCACCTCCATCTTACCCTGGGCCACAGCCTTTCTTGCAGCCTCTCCCCTTCCACCCATGGGCTCCATCCCAAGGCCTGCAGATGTTGCCCCTGGGAATTGCCCTGGCCGTTTCGACACTGGCACCGGGAATGCTGTCCCTTGCAACCTGGCTCCACCTCTCTTTCTCCAGTGAACCTGCTCCAGGGGCTCTGGGCAGCCTTTGAAAATTGCACCCCACCCCTCCTGGCTGCCTCACCCCCTCCTGGCATCTGCCACCACCTGACAGACATGTCATGTGCTCCACTTGTTCTCTGTGCATCTTGCATCCCCCAACACACCTGCTGGCCCACAAGCACCACAAAGAGGAGGGCTTGATGAGCCTGGGCCTCTGGGAGATGCGTGGCCCACACTGGGCTAGTGTTTCTAGGCAGGAATCAGTGCGTCCTACATTATCCCCCTTGGGCGCAAGATTTGGGGCTCCCACAGCTGTGCACTCAAAGCCTCCTTTTGGACAGAGAGCTCAGGCAGAGTCCAGATGTGTCCCCTAAGCCCACGACTCCCGAGGCTCTGGTGGCCAGCAGTGTTGCCCCAGGCCCAGACAGTGGTGGTGTCTCCTCTGTGTGAGGATGTGGTCATGGTGATGACTCTGGTCTGGGTGGAGCGACTCTTGCCTTTCTAGAGTGCAGGCTGCAAGCCCAGCAGCATGAAACCTGCCTTTGCTTCCCAAGCGGACAGGTGGGCCCTCTGCATATTCTAGAAACAGCTCCAGGGTGGCCTCCTAAGGGAACAGTTCCGTGTGGCAGTTGTACCTATCTTGAAAGCCAAACTCCAGTCAGGGGCTGTAAAGAGCTGCTCAGCTGTGTACAAACTCGTCGCACCGTGTGCCTTCATAAGCTCAGTGTTGACCTGTGGTGGTCAGGGCTTCCAGCTGCCCGTTCTGTCAAAGTGCTTTAAGATCCAAGACCACTGCCTCATGCCCTCCATATCCTTGGTGAGACATAGGCACCTATGTCCCTCTTCCAGGGCCAGAGCTGGGGCACCCATATGCCACTGTGACTGCTCAGAACACAACCACCTTGTCTTGGGGATGAAGCCTATAGATTTTTTTTTTCTCTCCAAGAGCCAAGACTGTATCTTGAGCTGCTGAGGTAGCTCAGCAGACTAAGCACCTGCTTGACAAGCGCAGGGACCTAGGTTCAATCCCGGCACCACATGCCACGCTGGCCCCACACCAGGCACACAGGGCCAGCCACTGAGACCAGGTGTAGTGGCGCATGCCTGGAATCCCAGTGCTGCGGAGGATCACTGCAAGTCTGAGCTGTGCAGGGAGATCCTGTACCAAGTCTTGAGCCCTGTACCAAATACAAATTTTTAAAAAAGACTGTATCTTGCTAGAGATGTCCATGGTGCCTCTCCCCAGAAGAGCCTCTATGTGTCCCTCCATCAGAGAGCATCTGATGTGGCTTCCCCTTAGCAGCTTCCGGTCCCAAGGAGGTGGATGCAGTGATGTCCGGGGGCCTCCACCAGGACAGGCCCGAGCTGAGTCAGTGGCTGCAGTGCATCCCCCCTGCGCACACGGTGCTGTAGGAGGCGTCTCTATTAGGGGTCTGCTGCTCTGCTTTCACATTTTTTTAAAAGCTCTCCATCCTGAGTCCTTTTAGTTTTGCCCAGGAAACACTTGTGCCTCTATGAACTCCTACATTGTTTGGTGATAAATACGTTCTTTCCTCTTAGAGAAAAAGGCACTTCTCTCAGGCCAAGGAAGGAGCAGAATCCCTCCTCGGATGCCCACATACCAAGAGGAGAGTTGGTCCTGCTTAGGTTTTGTTATTTCAGAACAAATATGGTAAACTGTTTTCCCTTCGGTTACTATAGAGAAAAGATTATTTGCCTTTCTCTTCGGGCTTCTGAAAATAATAGATTACATATTTGGGAGGGTTTTTTTTTAGATCTGGTTAATGTGAGATAGAGGGGGTTGCTCTGGGGATGACATTGTTTGGTTTGGGAAGTATTCTCCCGGTTGCCCAGCAACGGGTGCTTAGAAACAGGAGTGGACTGCGTTGTCCCTGGCAACCGTTGTTACTTAGCAAACAATGAGGCTGGGCAAATAGCGCCAGGACTGTGGACTCCAGGCCGTAATTGAACATCTGCATGTATTTTTCTCTGATTGAATGATGTTGAAGTTTGTGTTTCCTCAACAGGTAGACAGGCGTCCACTGGGGGTCTGGGTAGAAGAATGCTTACTGTTGTGTTGGACTCTCGCTCTCTGATGATCGAGGACTGGGGTAGAAATAAACTTTGGAGCATTTGCCCCTGCCCTAGACTGTGCCCATCTAGAGACTTATTTTAGCCTTTGGTGGTATTTCCTCTTTGATCTGATTCCTTGTGTTTATAAAATTATGACTTGGCCAACCCACTCCCCTACGTCACAGATGAATGTGCAATTTCCAGGCATGATGTTTTTTGCTTTCTGCTCAACAGTGTCAGAGAGCAGAGCTGAATTCTAGGTCACGTGCACATAGGAGGACATTCATATATAGGTACTCGGGGGTTCAGGCCACCCTCAGCAGAATGAGTTGCTGTGTTTATATGGGGTGGGCGTGTGTGTTCCTACTAACTCGAGTCTGATCTGTCATCAGGCACACTGCAGCCACTGGTTAGATTTTGATCAAAACAGCGCCCCCCCACACACACACTGGCAGCTAGAGATAGCAACTGTTTACAAGGGCTGGTTGCTCAGGTAAACACACCCCTGAGCTCATTCAGAGCCCAGCACACATGTCTTTCCGTCTGCCCAGCACCACCCCCGCCTCCTCAGCCACACTATAAATTGAGACCTGGTAGTCAGGGTAGGTTCTGGTGAGGACTTTCTCCTCCTATATTCTGCTCCAGCGCAGTGTGACTGCGCCGACCAACTGCGGACACGCAGCCTTGCAGCAGACACGCCAGCCTCACAGTAACAGCTCTAGTGAGAATCACTTAGTGGTGTGGATATTTGTTTTCTCTCCAGCTTATAGGCAGTTCATTTTGTAGCTGAATGCCCCAAGAAGCCATCCGCTGGCCAGGCATGAAGGTGAACACCTGCCACCCCAGGACTCTAGGAGGCCAGGGAGGGGCACGCAAGTTTGAACCCAGCTGGGGCAACTTAGTGACTAAGGGAAACTGTGTCTAAATATAAAAATTAAAGAGGGCTGTGGCAAAGGCCCTAAATTCAATCCTCAGTACTGCAGAAGGAAGGAAGGAAAGAAAGAAAGAAAGAAAGAGAAAGAGAGAGAGAGAGAGAGAGAGAGAGAGAGAAAGAAAGAAAGAAAGAAAGAAAGAAAGAAAGAAAGAAAGAAAGAAAGAGTTCACCCACTGCCCTTGTGTACCAGGGACTCAGCTGGCGTCTCAGGACTAGTGCTTGCGCACGAGCTCCCGCTTTCCCTGCAGTGGGTCGGGTAGTGGAATGCCAGTGTTATGTAACACACGAACGCTGGCTATTTCTATTTTTAAGGCACACTTGTTAACTGTCACCCTATTAGATGCAACAATTAAGATCCATCAACAGCAAATTTTGCTGGAATCAAAATAAATGTTCTGTCTCACATGAAAACTCCTCAAAAGATTAATTAAAATTCACGCATCATCTGCCACCCACGGTAGTCAGAGACCTAGAAGATCATTACAGATAAATCCTTGAAGAAATGTACTCGCATCCTGCCAAGTTATCTTAAGCCCAGCTCCCCAGGGGTGGCAAGTCAGTTTGCAGGAAACAGAGCCTCATTTAAAATGTTTTTCTTTTAAATTTATCACTTAAAACAACAGCAATGGCAACAGCAACAGCACCAAACCCCTTTCCCTGCTCCTGCATCGAGGTGTGTAGCTTGGGCATCAGCTGCCAGAGCAGGCCTGGGTGATCCTCGGGCCCCTCCCGTGCCTGTGCTGTGGCTTTAGGGGGAAGGGGAACCTCGATGGGGCCAGGCCACTCCTCCACCTTCAGCTCCTGAGGAGCCAGGTGTGGTGGTGCATTCTGGGAGGCCAAGGCAGGAGGACACCAAGCTAGAGCCCAACCAGGGTGACAGCAAGACATTGGCTGAAAGTAAAAAATAACAAAAAGGGCTGGGAGATGCAGGGAAGTGGGGCTGGTCTGGAGAGGCCACGTAACATTCACAGGACCTGAAAGCCAGCCTTCCCCTCACCTGAGTGGGTGCTCAGGGCATGGAGAGAGGGCCCACTTGCCGCCCCAGGATCATTGCTGTCTCTCGAGGTGGCCGTGAAGGACAGGAAACGCCATGCTCAGGCCCGTGTGCACTGTCTCCAGGTAGACAAGGCCCAGACAGAAACCAGAAGATGCGGGGGAGAGAGGGCAAAGCCAGGATCCTGGCTGTCACTTACCACTTCTGCTTGCGTCTTTTCCACTTTCTGGCTTGGCTCCATTAGGATACTGGAAAGGAGAGGCCAGAGGGAGCTCATGGCTGGAAGAGGTAGAGCAGAGCCTGGAGCTGATGTGAGTGAGAGGGAAGGGAAAGCTGGGGCAGTGGAGGCCGCCATCACAAGCATGACCCCAAGTGGCTGTTCCCCAGGTCTCCGGGGCCAGGTCTGATGGCCATGTGGTGGCAGGGATAGTAGGCAGGCCAGCCTCACTCACTGCTGTCTGCAGAGTGTAGCAGAACTATGGGTTGCCATGCTAGGGAGACCATGGGAGCCAGGCTTTGTCTCTGAGGAGATGGAGGGGGGGAGCATGTGACAGGAGAGCTGAGCAACCCAGAAAGCACTGGGGTTCTTGGGGGAGACCTTCTGCTCATCACTCCCTGAACAGCATTTAGGGACATGAGTGGCTGTCATGACTGGGGGTGGCAGCACCCTGCTATGCCCAGGACTGGCCCCCATAACCCAGTAACACAGCCACCAAGCCCGCAGCAGTGATTCACTCCCCATAATGTAAGCCCAGTCCCAGAAGCTTCTATCCCCAGCCACTGGGGATTGAGCCCAAAACCTTCACACTGAGCTACATCCCTGGCCCTGCTTTAAGTGTTTGAGACAAGACAAGTGCTTGGCAAGACAGGATATTGCCAAGTTGCTAAGCCACAGACTGGGATCACTCGCTGTCTCTGGGAGCTGCCATGCCCAGCTTCAACTCTAGGAGCATCTAAAGCCAGAAGCTGCCTTGCCTCGTGGAGGCCAGCACGTACGGAAGCTGGGGACTCCAGGCTCCGTAAGGCCTTTTGCTTTCTCGTGCTCCCAAGCAGAGCCAGGCCAGGAGCCAGGTACAGTGCAGGCCGGCGCAGCCACTGCCCACCTCGCTGGCCTCTGAGCTCAGACTTAGCCTGCTGCTTCCACAGGGTAGTGGCAGCGGTGGCTTCCATGGTGTGTGCTTGGGTCCTGAGCCATGTACTACAGGGAACAGGGGCCCTTGAGAGGGCACCCACAGTGCCAGCCCTGGCTGGGTCACCAGGCCTTTTTTTTTGGTCTTTTTGAGACAGAGTCTCGCTATGCAGTTCAGGCTGGCCTTGAGCTCACTTTTATAGTCCAGGCTGGTCTCGAACTCCTCCTGCCTCATCGATCTTCCTGCCTCAGCTTCCCAAGTGCTGGCATTATAGGTGTCCCCAGCATAGATGTGTATTTCTCTCCCTTCCCTCTCCTGTCTTTTCCTCATCCCTGTTTTTCCTTCCTTTTGAACAAATTCTTTTCCTTTCACAGTACCTATTGTACCTTTCAGATTGTATTTGCTCTTTCAGTTCTTTTTTTTAAATTTTATTTATTTATTTATTTATTTATTTATTTATGTATGTATGTATTTATGTTATGGCTGGCTCAGTCTGCCCTGGTGGTGGGGCTGGCACACCATGTGGTGCCGGGGATCAAACCAGTCCCTGCAGTTGCCTAAGCTTGCCTAGGTGCTTCAGACCACTGAGCCATCTCACCAGCCCTCACCAGGCTCTTGATGTTCTTGGATCGTCACACACACGGTGTATGTGCTCTGTGAGCAGCTGGATCCATGCCCAGCCGGCCATGGGTGTGCTGGGGCCACAGGGAGTGACAAGACATCGGTGTCTTTTGAGTCTCTCCAAAGTGAAGTGAAGTTGGCTGGCAGAGGCCAAGGCTGCAGGGCAGGAACAATCGGGAGACAACTGTGACTGACCCAGGTGCAGGACAGGGTGGGGACCCCAAAAGAGTGGAGCCAGAAGGATGGGGGGGTGTAGCTCAGCAGTACAAGTACCCACTTGGCAAGCTCCAGGTGCTGAGTTTGATTCCAGGCCCCCCCCCCAAAAAAAAGACAAGAAAAAGAGTGGGACAAGAATGGTAATGGGATGTGGCGACTCACATAGCTGTAGTCTGAGCATGCTCACTCGGGAGGCTGAGTCAGGAGGGTCACTGCAAATTGGAGGCCAGTGTTAGCATCATAGCAGTACCTGTCTCAATGTCTCCCCCACTCAAAGCAAAAAACAAAAACCAAGAACGTGGCCATCATGTTGGTGGACCCAGCAGGGCTGAATGACTAGCCACACACTGCTGGGCCTGGGAGGGATCTGGTGAACCCCACAGGGAAGTGGCAGGTTGTAACAAGGGGCTTTTGAGGGTGCCTGAGTCAGAGGACTGGCCTGCTGGGCCTTGGGGGATGTTGGAGAGGTGCATTCTGAGGACCCCACCCTAAGGGGGACAGAGCCCCAGAGAGTGGCCGGTCTGGGGAACCAAGAAGGCATCATCAGAGAAGGGTGAGGGCAGCTGGCTGCAGTGCCCAGACATGTTCCAGACACTTCCCCAGGTCAAGGTCAGGAAGGTGGAGTGACCAGAGGGGACCTTGGACAAACACAGGGGCAACATGAAGCCACAGGGTGGTGGGGAACCCGGGGAGCTGCTCCTCCCAGCACTGGGCACCAGGAAGCAGGCCCGTCAACCCGGGTACAGAGGACAGAGGATGCCACAGTGGCAGTGGACACTGTCCCGAGCCAGTGTGGCATGAACTCGTGTGTGGAGTGGCTGGAGCTCTCTGGAGCTCATGGGCTTGGCTGATGGCTCCTGCGAGGGGCTGGAGCGTCCAGAACCTTCTAGAAGAGGGGAGGGTAATGCCTTTTTCTATAAAGATCTTAGGCTTTTGCTGATCCCTAAAGCCACTCACTCCTCAACTCCCCGCTACTAACCCAAAGCCTATTCCATGGATGACACAAATGGCTCTTGGAGGTGCTAGGAAGAGAAGATGTGGGGACAAGAGCCAGAGGAATCAAAAGGCAGGAAGGCCACTGCCGAGGGTAGGAGCCTCAGGGTGGAGGTGACCTGGACTCAGTGTGGGCTGGGAGTTGGAGGGACAGAGGGGCCCCAACCAGCAGGACCATGATGCAGCAAGGGTAAACTCCAAGCCGTGTGTGCGGCGTTCAGCCCAAGTGCCATCCCGCTCTGCTATGGGACGAGTGCTGACTTGGGGTCCTTGGGAGGGGGGCATTCTGTTTGATAGCAGAATAGCTGGGGTAGCCACAGGTGACAAGTGTCCTGGCAGCCAGTGGCAGTCCTCCCACCTCAGCCTCCAGGCACTGGTAGGGGCGCGTGCCCCACATTCTGCCTCTTGTAGGGTGCTACCCCATCACGACAGTGTTCGCTGGACTCGAAGCAGTCTGGGTCAGCATGGCCCATCCGAGAGCCAAAAGCGAGACCCTGTGACCTAAGGTCTGGGTGTCCACTGCCACCTACCCCACTCACCCTGCCAGTCACCATGGTCAGTCCTGCTCCTGTGCTGGGGACAGTTTGGTTCCTGCAAAAGAAACAGGAACGAAAGCCCAATTCTTTTTTTTTTGTCTTTTTGAGACAGGGTCTC
>PVJA010046594.1:0-15046 GCA_004027025.1 Myocastor coypus
GCCCGACAGAACTAAGTCTTATGCAGAGGAAATTATTTCAGATTATAAGTATATTGATAACATCAATGAAATATTGTATCCTGGCAAGTGCTGCCTCAGTGACACAACTCAAAACACTGAGGAAGACTCCCACAAGCTCTAGCTGTGTGGCCCGTGAGGGCCCACTGCAGGGCTCTGTACGCACTTAGTTAGGCCTCTGCCCCACCCGTCCTCCTCACCTCTGCCTGGGCTTTCGGTCCAAGGGACCATCACTTCCTTTTGTGTTTTCCATGTTCTTCCCTACACAGAGTATCTCTGTGTGTTCAGTACAATTAGTTTGTGTGTTTGCTTTTACCCCTGCCATTGCCTTGGAAAATTATAGCTTAACCTGTTCTCCATGCTCCACAGCTTCTAAGTCAAATTGTAGAAGACATGGCATCTGGTATTCTTGTAATGTAGCAAGATAAGGTCAGAGAGGTGAGCTCGCCCAATGTGGGTGTGAAATCAACCATTATACATGTTGTTGTCGTTCTTGGGAGAGAGGGTCTTGCTATGCATTTCAGGTTGGCCTTGAGCTCACTTTGCAGCCCAGGTCCATCGTGAGCTCACAGTGATCCTCCTGCTTCAGCCTCTCAAGTGCTGCGATCACAGGTTTATGTCTCCACTCTAGGCTGCTATGTGTTAATTTTAACACGACCTCCAACGTAAGCATCCCCAAGATCTACACACACCATCCTTTAAAGAAAGAAAATCATGATTTAAAAATTCAGAATGTTTATAGAAGAGTGAGATGACTTCGGTGACAATTCTGTAGGATTTGACGAAATACAAATTTGATTTGAAAGCCAGCCAAGCAATGGGTAAGAGTCCAAGCAATTTAATCAGGCGACCGGAGCTTACCCAGGGAAGCATCTGTTGGATAAAGGTAATAACCCTGATCGGAAGTACTCTGTATCAACAGTCTGGCACATGGTGGCCTAGCCAGCCCTTCTTGAATATAACCACCCTTATGATCATAACTGATGAAACAAATTACAAAACTCAAGTAAAGAACGTATTTGATAGATTAATAATAAATCGGCAACAGCATAACAAGCAAACCTGAATAGCATTCCTCTGTATGCATATTAAAAGGTAAGATACTTAAAACTTTAAACCTATGGGATACTAAAACAGCCTTGGTACTGGTGTCAGTCTGTGTTCTGACCTTTGTTTTACACGCTTCAGTTGGGAAGGGAGGCTTTGAGAACAGTGCCTGGTCCCAGTCCACTGAAGTTCGTAGGACGCCGGGGACATCCCCATGCATGAGTGGCACCAAGTTGGCCAACCGCAGGCTGTGAGTAGACTTTATGATGCTGACCCTCCTCAAAAGAGTCCAGTGGAGTCCAACAGCAGAGAACCTCTTTGCTCCCCATAATTAAACTGAAAACATAAATTACCATTTTTATTAGTTAAGTGAATTACTTGTCACTGTACTTTCAGGTTCTTAATTTAAATCAAAAAGAAAGCCTTGACTTTTAAGGACAGAAACAAAGGAAAAGTAAGTAGACTGGGACTGCATTCTTGGCTACGTTGGACTGCAGAAAGCGCGAACTCACAATCACCGTCATTATTATCCCCAAACAAAATATCCATTCCCATTTTCTCCCCTCGATCTCTAAAGTCCCAAGTATATCCAGCAAGATTCCCAGGTACTTCTGGTAATGAAGAAACTAGAAGAGCACCGTGGCTGTGGAAACCAGAGGCTCTCGCTGCAGAGTCCCCTCGGCGAGAACATTTTACCTTCAGGCCTGGGAACGGGAAGATCTCACCCTCCAAGCTCACAGCACTGTGTACCGCGCTCGCTGGAGGTCTAGAATCTGACTCCATGGCATAGTACCCACAGTGAACCTACAACCAACAGGAGAAGAGCAAAAACAGCGAGCCTGCCAGCCACATATGTTTGCAAAGGACCCTTCACCCATTCCTGGCAGCTTGGAGCATCCAGCCTGACCTAAAGGAGTTATCTCAATGTTCTTGTCTTCCTGGAGATAACCATTCTGTTTTGTTGGCCTAATGTTCAAAGCCAGCCTATCTCAAAAAAAAAGAGAATCTTCTAAGCTTGCACTTAATGGTATGCACCTATAACCCCAGTGCTTGGGAGGCTGAAATCAGAAGGAGCACTATGAGTCCAATCTGTGTAGTGAGACCCTGTAGACGCTGTACTAAATACATAAATAAAAGAAAATTGTCTAAAAAATTTAATATGAAATTATCTCCTTCCTTGAAAGGTATAATTATTCAATCCTAAAATATTAATACTGTAAAAGCTATACATGTAGATCATTTCACCCATGTCATCGTTGAATTTTATTATTATATCTATTAACAAATAGCACCTACAGGAATTGGTTTACACAAATAAATTATGCACAGTGGCTCTTTCCTAAGCTTAAAAAAATAAGCTGACTGGGTTTGTTGTTACTTCACTGGCTGCTTCTTGGAGACACAGAGAAAGGAGCGAAGGCTGGAAGGCAGCAAGAAGTGGTGCGATGAATTTTGAAAGACTTGAAGGCTGAGTCCCTGGACAGCAGCACGTGACTCCTGAACACCGCAAACCTGCACTCTGAGCATCTGAGCTCGGGGAATTCTCGGCTTTGAGATCCTTGCTGCTCTTTAATACGTAAATCCATGATCATCCACTAGGAGCAGTTTATTTGCGCTGAATTGGGGAAGACCGTGCATGACTTCGAAGGACTGAGATCTTTTTCTCCGGAACCCCTGGTTTCTGCCCCACTCATGCCTGTAGACCACTCATGGCGGTGAAAAGGAGACCCAGTATCATGGCCCAGCCCCAGTACAAGTACTACATAAGGGGAAGGAGGCCCGGAGTCAGTGCACCTGCTCCTTTTCAAGCGAGACCTCCACTACCAAGCCTACTCAGACGCTTTTCAGAAGATTCCCAGTATGCCTGTACCTGTCCTGAGGTGGCATTGCCAGGTGCAGAATTGAAAACCACCACACAATAGAGCAATCAGGCATGGCAGTAGACAGCACAACCTCCGATGGCATTGTTCCCCTCGGCCTAGCCCACAACTGTCTTGGATCCCAAGATCATGGCACCTGGCTAAGAGGTGACATCCTGACCTATTCAGGCACTGCCACTTCTTTGATTGCAGAGTGCACAGCCTGGCATCCTGCAGAAAGCCAAAAAGAAGCAAACCACCCTAACGTATCTGTGCCCGTGAGCCCAGAGGTGCGACTGCCACCTTCCCCAGCAAACAGACAGCTGATAGGACAGCCCCTTCAGATCTGTTTGATTCTGCATTTTTTGGTGTTAGCTTTCCTATTATAAAAATGTGATATTTCTTTATGCATTTGTCCATTTTCATTTTTAAAAGAATCGGTGAAAATTTTCCAGAGCTTTTCTCTTTTTTTTGTATTTGTTAGATGCTTTGCAAGAAAACTTGTCGAGATTTTCTTGGATACCTTGAAAATCAAGAGAATGAAGCCAGACATATTTTCTTTTCTCACATTTTTAAACATGGCATTACACATCAGCATGGTGAGAATGGCTTGGAAAACATTCTTTTCTATAATATCAGTTCTGTCCTTCTTAAATACATGAGCATTCTATAGTGCCACAATGAGAACATTTATATTCAGACAGGTTTTAAAATAAAATTAGTCAGTAATGGACTCCTTTAAGGTATTTGAGATTAGATTTGGACTGAATCAAGTGCATTATTTTAAATGTCTCACTACTTTCTGCTTTGAAATAATAATTAACATTCTCAACATTGATTTTTTTTTCCCTATGGGTGAGTAATTATTTTATAATTTCTATGTTAGCTTTCTCTACTCTGACAAAATGCTTCAAAATAGCCGTGTTCTACTTTGGCTCATAGTTTAAATTCATGATGTAATAACCTATCAGAGGAAAGCTATTGACATGTCGAGGTGGACAGAGAGGAGAGGGGAGGGGAAGGGAAGGGAGAAGCAGAGGGGAGAGGAGAGGAGAGGAGGGGAGGGGAGAGGAGGGGAAAGGGGCGGGGCAGGACGAGGCAAGGCGAGACAAAGCGAGGCGAAGGGAAGACAAGAGATTTGAGATAAGATATGGTCCCATGGGTATATCCCCCGACTCAGTCGTACGTTATGAACTATAAAGAATCGACAACTGGGATTTCACCCTACTAAAGCCCTTTTGCACATTAAGATAAGTCACCAAAAGAGTGAAAAGACAACTCATAGAGTGGGAAAAAATTATAGACAGTTGACCCTCAGACAAAGGATTTTAATCTAGAACATATAAATAATTGAAAAAATGAGGCTCCCAAAACTCCAAGACTAAACTAAAAAAATGTGCATTTGAAATTAATATATACTTCCCTGATGAAAAAATACAAATGAGAAATAAACAAATGAAAACATGTTTAACATCTGTGGTCATTCGAGAAATGTAAATTAAAACAGCACTGAAGTTTCAACTCACCCTAGAAAGAATGGCTAACATCAAGAAGTCAACCACATGCTGGTAGGGCTCTGTGGAAAAAGGAACCCTTCTCCACTGTTTGGGAGAGTGCAGAAGGTGAAATCAATGTGGAGATTCCTTAAAATCTACTAGAGGTCCCTAACAGCTTTTTATATAATGGACTATGACTTAGAGACTTCACTAGATAAATGGATGCAACTCAAGACCATATTCATAAATGAAATAAATCAGATTCAAATGTGTTAATATCATATTGTCTCACTAGAGTGAGAAACTGAATGAGTAAAGAAAATCTAAAATGTGCAATAGATATTGTGCGTGGGGAAAACCGCTAAAAAGATGATGAGAAAAAAGGAAAGAAAAGAGAAAGGAAATATATATATACATTTATATACAAGATAGCCAAAACAATTACACAGCTAGCTTCTCTTACTTCATTGAAAAGAAATGTTTGTGCTAATACTGTCTGGGCAAGATTCGACGCCTATAAATTTTACTTTGAATAATTACTGCAAAGATAACAGTGACCAATGCATTCATTATGGTTCCTCTCTTGGTAGCCAGTTCTGAAATTGCTCTATGGGGGAGAGGTTCTCTTTAAAAGAAAACAGTATGACATGCCAAAAAACAAAGTGAAAGAGTAAAACTAGAAGAAATCATAATAAAAACTGTCCTTGACACTGGCTTGAACAGTGACTTTTTAGTAATATATGAAAAGCTTAGCTAATAAATGCTGAAAGAAACAAATGGGACTTGATCTACAAATTTTATGTTAGTGTTTATAATAGTAGTATTTAGAATTATAAAAATTGGACACAAATTAACATTTTTCAGTGAGAGAATCAGTGTACAAAGTGTATATGTTCCACACAACGTAATTTGCAGTTGTTATAAAAGGAACAGATTTGGTCAGTCACGAAGCACAACTCTCAAGTAGGTCTTGAGAGCGTCGCCTTTCAAGTGATGTATTTTACGATTCCTCTGCTATGACATGTAAAGTGTGAAAATTTAGACTGAATTATTTCTTGGAAAATTAAAAATTAAAGACATAAAAGAGGAAAACAGAGACGTGAGCTACTTCATAAAACACATACGGCTTTTATTTAAGAAAAGAAGAGGACTGATAAGAGTATTTCTGGTTTTACTGAGCTCAAAACATTGAAAAACACACTACAGTTTCACTAATGTCTGTAAACTCTGATGCATAGGGTATGATTTTTTAAAAAAATCCCAAATAATATTAAATTAAAATTTATATTCTGACTTTCTGTAAGATAAATCTTCATGGTGAAAAGTAGTTTAGTAACAATATATGGCAAATTAAATAATACAAACATAACTAAATGCTTAATGATGATAATATAATATTATTAAAACAGAGCTCTTGTCCTTTAATGTCGATTGGGGTTTAAAGTATCACGCACAAGTAACATTTACAATTTTCACATCGTAAATTTTTTTTTTTTTGTCTTTTTGAGACAGGGTCTCGCTATGCAGTTGAGGCTAGTCCTGAGCTCACTTTTGTAGCCCAGGCTGGTCTCGAACTCGCACCAATCCTCCTGCCTCAGCCTCCCCAGTGCTAGGATTACAGGCGTGCGCCACCACGCCCGGCAACACATCGTAAATATTTTGACAGAGCATCCAGAGCTGCTATCAAGTCCTGTTTCTTCCAGCATTGCCACAGTGATTTTCCCTATTCTGAAGCTGATGGAATTAGATTTCAGTTACAAAATAATAAACTAGGTTCAAAAGCAGATGTGTGAATTCCCAGGCTTTGGCACACAGTAGCGAAACCCACAGTCAAGGCCAACAGGAGCAGGTGGCAAGAAGTGGTGCTTCCTGCAGGTGCAGAGGCTCCTGCTCAGCCAAAAATAGAGAGCAGGTTGTACCCAATATGGTCTGGCTTAGCCTGGCCCGCGTGTTTGAGGCCAGGTCCCACACATCCAAGAAACTGCATCTACTTACTGGTTTCACCGGAAGAGTGTGCACTTGAAGAACCTCAGACTAGAATTTTAGCTTTGTACAATGATGTCATAGAGCTGAGTTATTGTGGGGTCTTCAGTGCACCCCCGTTTCTTGCACAGGGTGTGATACAGGACGTTTTTCCTCTGCATCCATGGAGCTAAGCCAAATCCCAAGTGCCAATTCTTAGCGCCTTGGCATAGAACAGACTGTACAACACTGCATTCCCACATTCTCCTTGACAATAGTGCAGACTTCAAAGCTTGCCAGCAACCTCTATACTTTTAAATGTTATGTCCTAATCTGAGTCCAACACTTTTTCTTACTAGGTATCCACTTCCATGACACAAATGAGGGTAATATTAGAGTGTCATCTACCCCTGCGCTCACACGGACACAATGCACCCTGAGCCTCATGGGAGAGATTTTCTTCTGGTTTTCTTAATAATCACTGCCTGGGATTTAAAGCCTTCATTTTCTAGACTTGGGTTGAAGTGCTGTGCGACAGGGCAATTCAGGGTTACTTTGAATCCAAGGGGCTCTATCAGTGGCCACAGTCCTGGTCTGAAAAACAAGAAAAATTGCTGTCAAACTCTGCCATCATGTATTATATCCAGCTGAATATGGACTGTACAGTAAGCTACTAAAATGTTGCTGTTTTGGTCTAGCCTCATCCAAAACACTGCTTAGAAGGCAAAGTCCTAAAAGAACCTTCTTTGGCCATTCCGGTAAGGAAATCCAAGAGTTGCTCTGGGTTATAAGTCTGGAGCAAAGTGACAGGCTCTGGGCACACATGATCAGACAAAGAACCTCAATTTCCAGGTTTCCTCCAAGGATCACCGCATGGTAATTCCACCAAAGCCATTCCTGGAGCTTTGCCCAGTGAGAACAATATGGTGCACTGGGTGGGAGTGGGGTTAGACATTCAAAGATATGCAGAGATCATTTAAAACACATGCCTATACCTACTTGTTCATATTTGTGGTGCCATTAGAACCCAAATGTCTCTTACAGGCATCCTCATTATTTTCAAACAAGAGAGAAATCGATACTACACAGAAAAGTAAAATTTATGTATTCTTTATTCTTATGCAAGCCTTGTTAGAGGCTGGGATTGGATAAGCAGTTCACAATGAACGTTTGTTTGGAATCATGAACTGCCTGTCTCATCGCTGGAATCATTATCAATGTCTGTGAAATTGCCCACCGAGTCCCAGTTCCCAGGGGTGCAATAGTTGCTGTCACCACCAGGTTGGAATCTTCCATGAGAATGTGCAGCAAACCCCCTGCCTTGCCAGCGTTTCTCACCTGAGCATTAGTGCATGCGCTGCTGCTCCCTTCCAAAAATAACGCTTTTCTCTGAAAATGGCTTATTGTATTATTTTGTCCCTCAGAATCACCCCTGACAGAGTCTTCCAGCCTGGGGAAGATTAGACACGACGATTCCATATTGGCTTAAATGATAGCATTTGCCGCTATTTGTAACACAGCAAGAAAAAGCAGGGAGCCACATACATTATACTTTCCACAGATGCAGACCAAGGAAGACCAGAGTGTCTCTGTCCAGGACAGAAGATGAGAACAGGTTAGGTTAAGGTACAGCAGTGTACCGCGAAAATGAATGTGGTTGTGCCTGCTAAACCTTGTGCAAATATCTACAGTCCCAGATAGTACTTGATAGACTGGTGAAAACTGAGTCAAAATGCACTTTATAGTTCATGATGCCGCTTGGATCCCCAGCATATCATGCCGGCCCCACCCCTGGGGCACGCTGAGAAGGTCTCTGAGACCGGGAGAGGTGGCGTGCGCTTGTAATCTCAGCATTTGGAAGGCTGAAAATAGGAGGACCACTGCAAGCCCAATCTGTATAGTGAGAGTAAATACATTAAAAATAAATAAGTAAACAAATAAGTAGTGATGCTTTCTTTTAGAGCTAACTTGCTTATAACAAATCTTTCATTTCAAAATTATAAGTCTCTCATTTATTTCCAAGTTGAAAATTATGCACTGGGGAGAATATTATCAACATTCGTTAGCATTTGAAAGATCATTCTGCTAAAATAAGCTATATAAATTATATATATATATATATATATATATATATATATATATATATTCTACATTAATCAAAGTTTTTCAGGGAGGCTGAACCGACAGGAATAGAAGAACCAGGGAGAGAGACAGAGATAGAGGCGAGGCAGAGACAGAGACAGACAAAAGGTGTGACTGTAATGCGAGTTAGCTCGTGAGTTGGTGGTGCTGAGAAGCCGTGAGAAGCTGTCCTTAAGCAGGGGACACTGTGATGCCAGCAAGCTGGTCCAGCCCAAGTCTGAGAAGAGCCAGGGGAGGCAACAGGCAGTGGCCTAGGAGCCCAGCACGTCCCGGGGCTTAGCTCTCACAACTCAGCTCCTGAGAACCCGGAGTCCTGACATTCATGGGCGGAAGATGAGTGGCGCAAGAGAGGGGGACAATCTCCCTTCCCTGTGCATCTCCCCTTGCTCAGCACCTCAGATCGGAGGAGACTGCGGCACACGCGAGGGTGGCTCCTTTCTGCTGAGTCTGGGCACACTCACACGGACTTCTTCGTGGAAAATCCCCCACAGACAGATGCAGAAATAAAGCTTGACCGGGTCCCTTGGTTTTCAGAGAAGCCGACACCTGATCCAGCCATCCCACAATCTAATTGAATACCTTTAATGTAAGATTCATTCCCCGGTGGCAGGGCACTGCATCTCAGGCCTTCGTCTTGCTCCTGGGTTACCGTAAAGCTCCGGAAACTGTCCTCCGCCTCCACCCTCTGTGCCCTCCACGCCCTGGTGAGCTGCACGCACCACGATCTTTGTGCGTTCTCATCCCAGTGTGCTATCAAGAGAGGCTCTACAGTTTTACAAATAAGCTGCATGATGAAACGTATGTGGAAAAAAGTCTCTTAAATAATATCCCTTTGGTTCTCGACTGCAGGATTTTCTTACTGACTTTAACATTCTCTCTGTGTTACTTTCAGGCTTATATTTAGGAGTGCTTTGCTTTTTCCTTCTCCCTGAGGGCACCAGAGCTTCTTGCAGCATGACATAAAAGGCACTGTCCCCAGATAACGGGCCATGCCTCCTTAGAGAACTTACACACGCTGTGCGCCGGCTTTCCCAGCACTTCCTTGGACTCATCTTCCATGCCTTTTCTATTGAGTTAGTTGTGTTTCTTTCAGGACGATAGACTTTCTGTAGAAAGTTTCCCCTTCATCCTTGCTAGTCCCTGCACCTGGAGCAGCTCACTCAGAGACAGAGCATCTCTCTGTGTGCTCTGTGTCCTCAGGGACATAGGTTCACCCCTCTTCTAATGCTGTGATGACCGTGTATGGAATCCTTACTGCCCTGCCCCCAAAGTCGCTTCTTGAACTCATAAAACTGACAACTTAAGAATGTGTTATCTGAGGGAAAAGATCTTGTTCGTATTTTATCCCTTCATTTCCACATTGATTAAAGGTTAAATATTGACTGCCATATATTTAATAAATTCTATTAAAAATAAATTAATGGAAGGAAAAAAGGAGAGGGGGAATACTATGGCAGTATGAATACAGTGATTGATGCTTAAATATTGTCTTTTGATTTATGTCTGTTGAGCAAAGAGTACTCTTACAAACAAAGTAATCTGCAAATCCAAGCTGCAGTTTTTCCAAACAAGTGCATTGATTCCTAGGAAAGAAGAAGGAAGATGAATGGCAGGCGTGATTTGGGGGACGCCAGGGACAGTAGCTCTAGTCAGCAAATGCATTCTTATCCTTGGAATGATAATATTCCCATTTTATTTACGAAACAGTCCTACTTAATTTGAACAAAAAATCCTTTTGCGCTCAAAGCATTGTTGCAAGAGGTGACTGAAGGGAGCGCTCGGATTTCTGCGCAGCCTCCAGTGAAGAGGACCCGGCCTGACTTTGGACGGAGGCTTTCGTGTCTGCGGGATTACACTCACTCGCATATCCTCCCTCGCTCAAAATTGTACCTACTATGTATTTTGTTAAAATATTTGTCATACTGCTGAGTTAATTAGAAAATTAATCAATAGGCTCTTGTTACGATCTTTCATTTGGTAAATATTCACGTAGTTGCCGTATGTGCTGACCCAGTGCCAGGCACTTAATTTGTACGGTGAATAAGACCGAGATGAGGCTTTCCATGACTACCGAGCCCATGTGTTATGTAGTAGTTGAACATTTAAAGGCAAACATGAAAATTTTGACGAAAGCAAAGCGTATGCTGTTAAGAAGAAACGCGGCAAGGAAAATGAGTCTCCTCAGGGTGAGCATGTGGGTCCCAAGAGGCCGTTTCCTAAGGCAGAGAAGATTTCAGGTGTCAGTGTTTGTTGTGATTTAGCTGAAGACGGAACAAGCAAAGCCTTGAAACAGAAAAGAAGGGGACACGAAAGTCCTGGGTAATGACAGCAAATTAAATAGTGCACAGACATCAAGCTAAGATCGAGGACCCTCCTTCCACTTCCAGGACTTGAAAATTGAATTTTCTTTTTAACTTAAAAACCATCCATTAACTTGTAGTAAACTTAGTAGGGAGCTATCTGCGCATGCTCTAATCCACTGCAATGGGCCGAGACGAATGTCCACGCTGCAACTCATGGTGCTCTGTGAGGGCTGGGTGTGTGCGACTCACTGGCGTGTCTGGCAGGAGGCCTTGCAGGTAGCACACAAGCCGAAAGTAAGTAGAGGCCAGAGTGGGCGTCTCCACGTTTACCGCCAAGTGACAAGTGACTTGGAAAACTTGCGTAAGTGGAAATCGAATGGATGAACTTGAAATTTATTCTTTGCTGGCAAAGGTGTGTTTGTTGCTTTTTATTCTCTCAAGTTCCATCGGAAGAGTCTCTCGGCTATACTCCTGTAGTTTTCCTTTGTATCTTGCTATGTGACACAGACAGCTGATATCTAGTGAATGTGACGAATTAATGTCCTGATGGCCTCTGGCTACTATTTAAGCTTGCCCAGCAAGACCTCTCAGCAAAGAGCTGATTTTCACAAAACATGGTTTGTAGTATTTCTTTTTTTTTCATCCCGGCTCCTTGTTCATCTACGGTTCCCTTATGTCCACACTCAGCTACCTAGACACATAAGTTCTGCTAGATTTTCTTTGCCTAAGAGTGATATAGGTTTCTGTCCCTTCTTCCTTGTAAGAGCTTTGCTGACCTTATTCAGATTCCATACATCAGGCTGCACCTTGCTAAACTTGTCTGCTCACATTCTCAGCTGGCTCATCTAAGCCTAGCAGTTTTGATAGTAGTGTCTTCTCTTTTCTCTTATTTAAAACCATGAAATGAAAAGTTAAAAAAAAAAAAAAGAACAGACCACTGTAAAGGAAGTATTTATTCCAAATAAAAAAAAAGCAGCCTGATTTCTTGCTAAAAACAGAGGCTGTGACATCTCAGGGTCCTGGTGTGTCCCAGGCCCCAGTACTCACTAGAAATGAGTCCCACACAAAACTGTGGAGCCTTGTGTGCTCTGGGATTTTGACACATGAAGAGGAGCAAATCCTAATGGGACAACTGTGAGAAACGCTGGCTACCCGCAGGATGTGCCTGATGCTCCAGGCACACTCGCTGTGGTGATTTTATTGCTGGGAACAACTTCTGCTGAAAAGGATACACTCGAGCAATAAACCAAGGGCATTCTTTTAAAGGAGACAGCTGCAGTGATTTTAACAAGCACATGTGAGAAAATGTATGCTTTTCCACCAGTGGTCATTATATAAATAAATATGCCTCCGTTATAGCTACTCATAGAGAAAAGTGTTGCATCATGTAAAAGTAAATAGTTCTCCAAGGTACCGCCCACTCCGGCGGGTGTGGCACTTGGTTAGAGCTCAGAGCGTCCACACTGAGCCATAAACCCTGACGCTATTATTTTGTATTTGGAGAGAAGAGCCTCATTATGCCAGAAAGTTTCTAGGGTGCGCTCCACACAGTCCTCCTGCCTCGGCCATCCATCCTGCCTCCACGTGTGCCATGTACTTTGCACTTCAAAGTTCTCTCCTCTGACCCAGCTGTTCCTTTTAGGAGTCTTGGAAAACATTAAAGTCATCATAGCACAGCAATACACGCTGACCCATGTTTATAGCAGCACAGTTCCTAGTAGTTGAGTCTTGGCAACAGCTCAGAAGCCCATTAACAGATGAATAACACAAGCAAATGTGGTATTTCTATATGGTGAAGTATGACTTTCTTTTCAGGAGCATAGTTTTAGGTAAACTCAAAGTCATTTCAAAACGATAGTCTTGAGTGAAATAATTCAGACACCCAAGTTTAATTATCACACTGTTTGTCCCACGTGAGAAACTGAAAGGGTAAATAAGGAGCAAAACAGAGGATGGATACTGGGACCTGGGTAGAGCTTGCTCTCGTGGGAAAGGGAGCGAGAGAGAAGAAGAAAGCCAGAGAAAGAAAGGGATTTTAAATAGAGAGTGAAATGCATGAAGAAAGGGAAACAGAGCTTTTGTAAATCAGGGGAGGAAGAAGGGCTGAAGGGAGAGCAGGAGGATGGGAAAAAGGAATTCAGATCCATTTTGTACAGCTACAAATTCCCTGTGATAAATTTGATCTTTAGGTGTGAGTAGCACATATTAATAAAATAAGTATTTTTTAAAAGCAGCTTCTTTTCTAGGGCCAGGGAAATAGCTCAGCAGTATAATTACTTGCCTGCAAGGTACTGAGTTCAATCTGCAATACAAAAGGGAAAAAAAAATCCTCTCTATAGACAACAATGCATCATTTTGGAATATCAAGTTATTTTCTTAAAGTATTCTAGTTTCTTTAAAAGGTTGGCTTGTCAATCTTTTCATAATGGCTTATGACAGAAAATACTAAATAATGTTTTGCACATGAGTTCTTAATGTGGGTTTAACTTTTAAAGAGCAAGTTCACCAAAGGAATAGGTCTTTTGAAAAGTGTGTACATTGGACTGAGGACAATGGCTGATTTTCCTTCTTCCTTCAATTTTCTCTGTGAAATTTTCAAAGGATCTATTTTTGCAGCGAAGAGCTCTGGGCAGCGAGAAACTCACAGAGTTGCAGAACAGCTGAACTTCGACGTCTCTTCCCATGAGGGTCTTCAGCTATGCAGTTATCCATCCTGTAAATGGCTTTCTAGGATATTTTATTTACAATTACCTGTTTTTGTTATTCACTGGATTCTGGTAGATATATGGGCACAATTACACGGCACTCTTGAAAGAACTGAGTCTTGAGTATTGCTTTAGAAAAATGTGTATCGAGGGAGGACAGGACACGCATTCTATGGGTCTGTGGGTGTATCTTTGAGCTCTGGAGCAGACTCCCTCACTAAGACTGACAGTGGACCGTGGTCTCTTTGCAGGAATTCACAGTTTTTAAGAAATAAGAATCGCTACTTACTTTAAATTATTGAACTCTAGACACTGTTAAGTTATAGCACAATGTGCGTCATTCAGATCTGATTTTTCTTTTAATCTTGGGGGGGTGGTGTGACTTGATCTCTGGGGCTCCTGCAGGACAGGCAAGTGCCCTGTCGTTGCACTACAACCCCAGTCCTTGCGTCTGGTATTTTAATTTTGTATTCATTTTAATAGGGGATAGCAGCGAGAGAGTTTCAAAACAGGTTATTAGGACAGTCACAATAATTTAATGCATTGCATATCATTCTCTTCATAGTAGTTATTTAGAGTACAAGATGCAGACGTGATATCTTGTCTAAATACTATTAGCAAAAATCTGTCTTCTGTTATGGACTATTGGGTCATATTGGGTTAATTTGCTGAATTGATGCACTTACAATATTTGAAGGGCAATGGAACTCCCATATCTGACAAAACAAAACAAAAAAGGGAGATATAAATGAAGGAATATATATATATATATATATATATATATATATATATATATGGAACTAGGAATCAAATATATATCAGGGAGGTAGATCAGTGTAAAAGTTTGAAAATTAATCTCCTGTCCAAGGAAAAAACAATAGTCACTTTAGCATTATAATCGGTAGGAAATACATTAAAATGTGCTCAATAAATAATGAAGATTTTCTTGTTTTTATTTTTGTGTTGAGTTGTTATTTTGTTCAAAATTAGAATGGCTGGTGCCCCATAGGACTGGCCAAGGCACACAGAATTGGACGCGATCCTGACCTATTTGTGGAAGTGCGAAAAGATGAAGCTTTGATGGGGACAGTTTGGCAGCTCTTACCGAAATTCCAAATATTCATATCTTTCCCCCGCAGGTGCTCTAAGTGCTTCCTGCTGAAGAAAACGTCACAAGGCAGGCAGAAGACGGCCATGGGAACATTCAAACAGGGTCCCTTTAAAACAGCATTACTGAAAACGTCGCAACATCCACTGATACGACGATGTTCACATAAGTTATTAGTCATGCTCTAGAATATTCAGAGTTTGCAAAATTTTGAGATTGGTCTCCTTGGACTGAAATGGAAAAACATCCAAAGGGTATTAGGTAGCCGGGTGTGGTGGCGCACGCCTGCAATCCCAGCACTTGGGAGGCTGAGGCAGGTGGATCGGTGCAAGTTCGAGACCAACCTGGGCTACAGAAGTGAGCTCAAGGTCAGCCTGAACTGCATAACGAGACCCTGTCTCAAAAA
>PVJA010046595.1:0-15046 GCA_004027025.1 Myocastor coypus
ACTTCTCAGATACTATGTTATGGCTTTTGGTCCAGTCATCCTCTTCTTTCTGCTTTTCAGTACTGAACATTTCCCCTAAGTTATCTTCACTCTTAAAGACACTTTCTCATAAGCTCACCAAAGACCTTTTTCACTTTTATTGTAGTACTTTTGATCTCTTGCATTCTTTTTGCTTCTCTTTTACAATTCCAATCTCCCTGCTCACACTGATTTTCCATTCTAGCATGCTGTCTGCTCTACCTGTTAGACCTCTGAGCATATTAATCATAGTGGTTCAAAATTTGCAGCCTGCTAATTCCAACATTCCCATCACATTGAAGTCTACTTTTAATGCTTGCTCTGTCTCTCTGAACTGTATCCTTTTTTTCTGCTGTATCTTGGGACTTGTTTTCTTGAGAATTGAACATGACGCACTGTTGAAGTAACTGCTGTATGTAAGAAGTGGGGGAGGGGCAGCCTGCAACAGTCTTGTGGGGAGCCTGTGCTGCTGGAGTGAAGAGCAGTAAGTGCTTCACAGCCTCCTCCCACCACCCTCAGGTGGGACAGGGTGGCTGGAGAGGACTGCAGTTAAATACTAGCCTTTTCCCAAGTTTTTTAGGCCCTGAAAAAATTACAATAATTTAAGCTCTCGTAAAGTATTCTTTTTTTTTTTTTTTGGCGGAACCAGGGATTGAACTCAGAACCTTGTACTTGCCAGGCAGGCACTTGTGCCCCTGAGCCATCTCCCTGGCCCCTGTCTTGTAAAGTATTCTTTTTGCTCAGAGAGACCTTGTTAAAAGCAACACTCTGTATTTTCATAATGGTTCCCTTCCACCTTCCCTTTCTAGAAGCGTTTTCTCTCAAATGCTGTGTTGAAACTGGCTTCCCTGGAACTTTAAACCCTCAGACTTGTTCCTCCTGATCCTTCAGCTATTAGTGAGTTAGGGCTGAGCTTTTCCTAACCTATCTGTTTCCCATAGAGCTTTCCATTTAGGGATATCTACTCTGTTAAATGTTGAATCTTCATATCTGCCTGTCTCTAATTTTGGGGCAGTGGTTTGCTGTGTCTGTACCTCTCTGTTGGACCTAGGAAGAGTCGCTGACATTTTATTTTGTTTGGTCTTTTACTTGCCAACGTAGAAATATGACTTCTAAGTTCCTTTGCATGCCAGACAGAAGCCACTGGTTTTTGTTACCAGATACATATCTTCAAGCTACTGGAACAGTATTTGGCTACTAAGCTTTTTCTAATGGCTATGGTTTGATTTGTAAAACTAGATAATATTTTATTTGTTATAGGCAGTCAAGTGTCTGAAAAGAAGCTAATTTTTTTCTAAGGAGAAAGAGATGAGAGTTTTGTGATTTCTCTGGCAGTAACTAGATGTTTTTCATTAAATACTACTTTAACCAATTTCATTAAGCCTTGGTTTCCTCAGCTTAAAATGATGATGACCAAGAGTCTTCCAAGTTGAGATTATGGTTGATTCCTTTGATTTTTGCCAGCACTACTTTATGGAAAAAATCCATCTGAGGAAAATGACGGATGTAAATGGCTCTATGGCTGACGCAGCCATGTTGAACCATCCATCAACTCTGTTTGATTTAGGGAGTTTGGGAGATGATTATTGTCTCTTGGCAAGTGTGTCTTTATCTTGTGCCCGTTGCTATGCAGTTGGTTCTGAATTTTCTGAACTTCCCATTTAAGATCCTTTGGCAATCTATGTTAAAGCATTTTGAATTCCTTTGTACTTTCATTTGTTTATTTTGTTTCTCTTGTTGACCCCTTTGGGCACTGACATTAATGTCTCTTTCAAACGCTGACATACAAATGAAAACTATTTATTCTTGATTTCCACTCTCTGGAAAGTTGGAAGAGACAGATGACAGCATATTTCTAGAATAATTTAATTATCTAAGAGGAGTTTTCATGCAATCTTCTGTAATCAAACTCTGTCCCCTTATAATAACATCCAAACCAGAAAGGTGTATAATATAAAATAATCAAAATAATCAAAATTCTTTGATTATGAAAAATTATGTCATTCAGATTACTACGTTACCTAAGAGGTACATAAAATACTATCATACATGTTGTTTCTTAGTACTTTGAAAGAATTAAAACTTTATCATGATGCATATGATATAAATATGCATATGTTGCAAATATGTAGTATAGAAGCCATGAGGCTGATCTCCAAGAAAGACTAAATCTTGTCTATAGTCCAGCTCAGGTAAGCAAGAAATACAAGGATATTTTATTAACAGTAAAATTAACAAAAATGCATAAAATATGTCTACTTACTATTATACACCTATCCAACTGCATGCCCCAGTGAGGTAAATACCTTCTGAGTCCACTGCAATCTGCACTGATATGCAAATCTAATGGATATGTTAACATACCTGTCATATTGCAGTACACAAGGCATGGTCCCAGGGGCCCACTTCCATCTGCATCAATATAGTAAGACCCAGAAGGGTTCCCTCTGTACTTGTGGGCTTCACAGGACTGCTCATAGACAGCTGTGGAAGAACACTGGCCATCAGAAACAGAAGTAATCCTGCCAATTTTTCATTAGAGTCTAACAGATTTCTAGTTTTCAATTAGAGTCACATAGTATATATTACCCAACATCATTTTTATTCATTTTTATGACATTGTATCTGTTCGGATAGATATTTTTGTTTTAAAATGTGACAGAAATTAACAAATCAAAGTGAGTTTAAATGTTGAATGTGATCAAACTACTTAATAAATATTTGGTATCTACAATATTTCTGTTTTGAGAAATAAGGAAATAGTGTAATAGTGATTAAAAATGAAGATGAGGCTACAGTTAAAATGTAATAATATCTGCTTCAATAGTTTTTGGGGGATAGCTAGGAACTATACTTTCTGTGTGTAAATTTATGCTTTGCTTTTAGGAAATCATGGCAAAGATTCCCAAGCCCAGTGTAAAATATCTGAAGAGGAATTTTCGGGAAACTCAAAAAACTGAATCTTATATGCTGTTGATACATGACTCTATGGCAATTATATATCAGAATTAAGTGCTTTCATTAAAGATGAAACCTTCATTTTACTGGCAATAACTGAATGTATGCAATATATTGATGTTAGCCTACTTAAATAACTTGATATTACCCAACAAGTATACTATTAGTTATTTTAAAATAATAGTCATTATACATTACTTTAAGAGAACTACAAATGAGCAGTTTAAAAGGTGAACTTTTAAATCATCAACCTCTCTGCATTAAAAATAATTAAAGTTGATTTTAGAAAGAAACAACCACATTTGTAAATGACAAATCAAGACAGTTTAATTTTAAAACAATAGAGAAAACATTGTCATGAAAGATGTCCCTATATTATGTTAATTTATTCTGATATAATTGACTATATTCATTTGCACAAGAAAATGTTTACCAAGGTATGAAATAAAACCTACAGCTGGTTCACAACTTTAACCTCAGCATAAATTTAAAAGAAAGATCAACAGGATAACATATTGACCTTCAGGAAGAACCCATTTAAGGAAGCTAAAGGATATTAATGGCCACTGAGGTAAGGTACTTGACTGATCCTAACCCCAGTGGACCCTCTCATTGGAATCCTACAGGCCAGGTGCACCTGTATTAGCCTATTTTGGCATTTATGCAGGCAAGGCAGGGGAGAGCAAACAGAAGAAATATAATACCAATAAATCATCATATGGAATTACAAAGAGGATAGACTTATGCCACTATACAACATATTCATTTTGACCAAATTGTCTCCATTTACTTTCATAAATATTTATTTAAAAAGTGTTTTCAAAACTTAAGTCATGTGAAGGAACCAAAAAAAAAAAAAAAAAAAAAAAAAAAAAAAAAAAAAAAAAAAAAAAAAAAAAAAAAAAAAAAAAAAAAAAAAAAAAAAAAAAAAAAAAAAAAAAAAAAAAAAAAAAAAAAAAAAAAAAAAAAAAAAAAAAAACTCAGAAAGGAGTAGCACTAGCTTGAGGAACTTAAAATAGAATCAGGTCACTGTGTAGTAGAACACAGTCACCTTTGACATGTGCTGCAGATGACCCCGGCCCATGTGCGCTGACCTGTGAATCACTGCAGCCTCTGCTGACCCTCTCTGTAAGGAACTCCCTGTGCCACCCAGAGACTGCTACTCCTACTGAGCCTCTGCCTCACAATATGCCTTAACTTTTGACAATATCAGTCCTAATTCCTGCAAGGGTGTGATTGAAAGTCTAACCTACCACAATTTAAAGCTATAAATACAACTGCCACTTAGTAAAATGTCAGAATATATCTCCAAATTTTTTGAATTTGTGTTTCCTTATATTGCAGTTTGTATTACCCCCCAAATAGATGTGATATTCTTTGTTCTCAACCAAGCTAAAATATTCTCATTCAGCAGGTAAAAGTGAAGGAGAGCTATGAGATTTAGCGAACAGCTTCATTGAAAAATAAATCTACACAAACTTAAGGTAAATTTGGCCATTGTCAAACAAGAATTATCCAACAGCAAATTGTCCAGATCAGTAGTGTTGCTTTAATATGAAAACCTAGGTGGGACAAGTTGCTTATCTGTCCTTTACCTTTTCCCATTCATATATACTTATTTCAGTAAGCACACATACTTATAGAAGCCTGGTAGGATTCATCCAAATCGATAACCACTGTTACATTTCGACGTACAGGGCAGAGTTGGACTTTGAGCAGCTATGGAAAGGAGTAGCGAGGAGAGCTTTCACAACATGTGAATTGTTCAAATTTTCAAATGCCAATGTATGTGTATTAATTATAGGAGTGTCCAAAGCAAAAATAGCCTAATCAGAACTAAGTATAGCAGTTTGGTCTCATTAGTGACTATGACTTGATGAAATCCTGCCTTTATTTGTTACAACAATTTTAAAAACACAATTATCAACTAAACATTAAATCAAATTGAAATTTAAATATTGCTTTTTTCAATCTGGTATTCTTTCCTTCAGATTTCTTTTGGCATTTTACTTTAATTACTGTAGGGAGCAGTTAAACTGGAAACCAATTAACCCCCTGAGGGGCTAACACAAACCCACCCTGAGAACAGAGAGTTCCTCTGGTCATGTAAACAAGAAACAAGCTATTCAAACAGGTTGCTAGGTGGAGAAGTTGAAACTGACATCAACCTCCTGGGTACATAAATAAACCCTCTACAGTCCTTGGGCAGTTCCTCCCCCGCCCCCAGAAAGGGCTCCACTTGACCTCAGCTTTCCTCTTTTATCTTTCCTATCACTGTTTTTCCCTGAGAGCATCAATACCAGTTCACAGCAGATTACAATGCATAATTAGACTAATGAATTAACAAAGCTAATATATTAACTATAATACTGGCCTCAATATCCAGCATAGTAGATTAAATAAATAATTAAGGAAATAATAAAAATAATTAAATTGTCTTCAAAACAAACTAAAATTTATCATATGCTAAAGCACTAATATATCAGGGCCTGGCAGGATGGCTCAGTGGTCTAAAGTCTAAAGCGCCTGCTTAGGAAAGCTTAGGCGGCTGCAGACACTGTGGTTCGATCCCGGCACCACATGATGCACCAGCCCTGCCCTCAGGGCAGGCTGAGCCTGCCATAAAAATAAATAAATAACCAAAAAAAGTTCTGAAACAAGAAAAAAATAAAGCACTAATATATCAGAGATGAGTCTCAAATGGCAGTACATATGAAAAAGTTATCAAGTAAAATATAAGGTTAGCCAGGTATGGTGCTGCAGGCCTACAATCCTAGGAGAGTCTGGGCTACACAAGCTAGTTCAAGGCCAGCCCAGACTATGCAGTGAGACTCGGTCTAAAAAAGAAAAAAAAAAAGGATAAGGCTAGAAGATATATGACAATTGATCTAATTTTTTCTTTTATTCTTTATTGTATCTTATTCTACTCTTTGTTTTGCCACTACTTAACAGCTTCTGTCTTCTATGCTCTCTAATACCACATATTTCCACAGATGGTGTCAACAGCTTGGTACTGCATGAAGTCAGGGCTCAGGTGAAGCTCAGTGGTAGAGCACTTCGCTAGGACAAACAAGGCTCTGGCCTCAATATCTAGCACAGCAGATTAAATAGTTAATGTCATAATAAAAATAATTAAATTGTCTTGAAAATAAACTAAAATTAATTAGGTGCTAAAACACTATTTCTCATGAAATAGTGTGTCAACTATGTGTACATAATTTAAAATATACAGATCACAAAAGCAACCAGTGAAAATGAAATAACAAGGAAACCATAAAGCTGCAGAAAGGAGAACAGATCTGAGGCTTACAGGAATGGCAGGTGGCTCCAGTATAACCCGTGCCCTGGCAGTCACAGGAAAAGGTGTCCCACGATTGGGAACAGTAACTCCCATGCTCACAGTAGCTGGGCAAACACCTGCATGGAAACAGACACAACTGCTATTTCTCGTGGTCCATTATTATAAAGCAAATATCTCTTTTATTAAAGCAGACTTAAGTGAAATGATGGCATACATGGGACTCCTCACTATCACTATCAATGATTACTACTTATCATCAAAATTTTCTGATAATAGTACCTTTTAAAAACATTTATTGGCATGTAACTGATTATTATGTGAAATAATAGCTGAGTTTTTAGCTTTTTTCATTTGGGCTCATGTGACATAATATGAAGTTAACAAGTGACTATCAGAGCCAGTTCTGTATATAAAGTAAGAACAATTTCTATTCTCAATTACTATATTGTGGAGATTTTTGAAAGAAAGCAGAGAGGGAGACAGAGGGGGGAGAAAGGCAGAAGCATCTTCTGTCATACACACTGCATGATATCAGGTGTGACTAAACATTATAGTGTATGTTTAAAAGTTTTAAACAAATTTATTGCAGTAAAGGACTTATTGCCAGTCCAACCCTTCATTTTGAATATACTTATCCCATTGTTCTTTCCACTTTAAGAAGTATTGTCTCTAAGTTTCCTTTTGTGAGTATCTCTGCTATGCTGTCATAGCTGTCTGGGTATCCTGAATCAATTCCAAATGTTTATGTTTCACTGTCACCTTGTTTGTTTATTTATTTTTATGGCCGGCTCAGCCTACCCTGAGGGCAGGGCTGGTGCAGCATGTGGTACCGGGGATCGAACCGTGGTCCCTGCAGCTGCCTAAGCTTTCCTAAGCAGGCGCTTTAGACCACTGAGCCATCCTGCTGGGCCCATTCACTATCACCTTGACTTTGGGGGAAGAACCAGAGGTAGAATGGTGCCAGACCCCGGATCGAAAGAAAAAAGTGGTTTTAGGAGACTCTCTTTCCATTAGATGGTAGCTCTAAACAGCTCTAGCTGTATTTTTTATCACGCCTCATAAAAAATAATAAGCTCTAAATAATTCTCCAGATGTAGATAACAGTTCTTAACCTATAACATTAATTTTTAAAACATTTTATCAGTGGCTATCAATTTTAAGAAAAATACTGGCTTTCAATGGTCTTTTCTTTCTTCCTTCCTTTTTTTTTTTTAATTTAGGGAAGGGTCTACAGGGTGTTCACTACTAGATTGGACTTATACTGATCCGCCTGTTTACAGCCTCCCAAGAGCTGGGATTATAGGTGCACAGCACCATGTCCAATCTCAATTACCATTTTAGCACGCCCTGGAGGCGGGGCCAGCACAGCAAGCCTGGGGATCGAACCCCCGGCCCTTGCGCCAGCAGTATTTTCATAAATACCACGTATTTTTATTGTATTAATCCTCCACAGCCCTCCCTTATACTTCCTCTCCCTACCCTTATTCTTTCTCTCTTATTTCATAATAATCTCATTTCTATTTTTATGTCATGTTTTCTTACCTTCCATATACTGGGGAAAAGCTGCAATGCTTATCTTAATGAATCTGGCTTATTTCACTTAATAAAATTTTAATTTAATTTTTAACTGACACATAATTGTATAAACTTACAGGTAAATACATACCATATATATATTGCAATGACAGACTTTATTTATCTGATGACAACAGACCTGCAGGGGGATGCGCTAATGAAATATTGTTGTTCAAGGAACAGTCAAATGATTATTTCCAGCCAGAATCATTAGAAGATAAAGCATAACTAGTAGCACAAATTGTGTTTATAATACTTAAGTTTTAAAGACAAATGTTTTTCTTCTGTCATTGTGCACATATCTTTATCAATCTCTGTGGCTTAAACTGTTTGGGAAAGGGATTATTTCTTTCTTGCTCTACAGAAAAGATAATATTCAATGCCTGATGCTGAAGAGCAGGAGAATAGAAAGCTATGCAACTCCGTTGTTCCCCAAAGTATCATCTGTCTGTTGGAGCATGTTGGCAAAACCTTCCTGGACAACAGCGACCCTTGAAACTAGGTCATTTTAAGTCGAAATTCTTAAAAAAAAAAAAAAAAAAAAAATTCTATCTTTTCAAAAATGTCACTTATACAAATAAAGATTGGATTTTTAAAATCTACTGTAAATATGACAATTTAATTCCCTGAAGAAAGAAAGATAACAGAGGAATAAAAGAATGCAATGTGAGATGGGGATACTTGAGATTGAACCTAAGGGCCTTTGCACTGAGCTACAGTACCTAAATTTTTAGATTTATTTTGTATTACACAGTGAAATTAGATTTTCCTATCTGTATACTTTTTAGTTTTGAAGACAGAGACACTGAAACGTCTGCAGATGGCCCTTACCTGTCCATGATGCCACAGGAGTCTATCTGGAGGTCACTGAAGCTTCCCAGTGCTCCTTGCTGTACCAAGATGAGATCTATAGCTCTGTCCTCAATGGCGATGAGCCTCAGGCAGCCCTGCAGCCCTCCCAGCAGGCATTCACAGCCAGAGCCAGAGCTGTTGTTGGGACAGCCTGAATGCAGAGACACGTGGGGGGAAAAAAAGAACTATTTTGCAATAGCTAAAAAATGAAAACTATTGCTTTCTCCTTATTTATAGATTTTTGGGAATAACTGTTGACATGGTGTGACTCGGCTATGTCACTAGAAGGTGATAAGGACACAAATCACACCTGATTAAATGTTATATGGTACCTGGAACTGACAGATTTTTTTAAATGGGAGAAACTGAGATTTGATATTCTTGTAACATGAATTATGGCACATCTAAGTGCAGAAATGTTGAAGCATCTATAATCTCATCTAAAAATAACATGGTTTAGCATTTCACAGTGTATGTGAAGGAAATTAAAATAGAGGTGATCCCATTTTCAAGCCATGTTACACAGCTACAATGATATAAAACAGCATGGGACATTCAAATAAATGCAACAGAACAGAGGGGGATGCTGAAACAACTCTAGGTACATTAGTCATCTACTATTTGATAAAAGGGCCAAAAACACACTCTACAGGCAAGATAGCCTTCTTAACTACTAGCTCTGGGAAAACTGGCTAACCATATGCAGAAGATTGAATCTAGATCCACATTTCTCACCATGTAGTAAAATAAACCCAAAATGAAGGGAAGACATAAGTATTATCAAAGAAATATTTACTCTGATAGAGAATAAAATAAGTAAAACTCTTAAAGATATAGACATAGGCAAGGATTTTCTAAACAGAACATCAACTGCACAAGCAATAACACTAAGGATCAACAAGTGAAATTATATCATATTTAAAAATTTAGCACAACAAAGGAAAAAACACAGTGAAAAGACAACCTACAGAATAGGAAAAACTTTTGACAGCTAATCTTTAGAGAACTAATATCTAAAATATATTTTCAAAGGTCAAAAAATAGACACCCTCAAATAAGAGATCCAGACAAAGAATGGGCAAGTGAAATGAACAAATGTCTTTCTTTTTTTTTTTTAATTATTTTTACTCGTTTCAGAACCTTTGTTTTTATTGACTCATTTTTATGGCCGGCTCAACCCACTCCGAGGGCAGGGCTGGCACAGCATGTGGTGCCAGGGATTGAACCTCGGTCCCTGAAGCTGCCCAAGCTTCCCCAAGCAGGCGCTTTAGACCACTGAGCCATCCCGCTGGGCCCTGAACAAATGTCTTTCAAAAGAAATACAAATGACCAATAAATGCATGAAAAAATCTTCAATATCTCTTGTCATGAGAGAAAAGGAAATTGAAATAATAATGAGATTCCATATTACTCCAGAAAGAATGGCTAGCATCAAGATATCAAATAACAAAAATGCTTATGAGGCTGCAGGGAAAAAAGAGTCCTTCTCTACCATTGGTAGAGTATAAACTAGTACAACCTCTGTGGAAATTCCTTAAAAAACTAAAAATAGAAACTACTCCACTTAGCTATTCTCCTTGTAGGTATCTTCCTGAAAGAGTTAAAAGCCACTCATCATATCACAGTAGTAAAAGCATAATGTTATGGTTTGTGTCTAGGTGTTCCCCCAAAGCCTCACACAGTCATGAGACAGATCCAAAATTTTGTGATTAATTCATGATCCAATGCTGGGGTTATGGGTGTGAGTGCTATATCCACCCTGGGGCAGATAGTCTGAATACAGTTTGAGGAAGTGAGAGAGACTTGCTAGCTGCCACAGCCACTGCTCCTCCATTGGCTCTTCTGTTTTCTGCCATCATGTACTGCTGCCCTCTGCAATGTGCTGGTCTGCCTTGGAGCCAGCCGAGTATAGACTGAAACCTCCACAAACTGTGAGATAAATAAACCTTTCTTTCTTTGCTTTTGGGTGTCAGGTATTTTGTCCCAGCAATAACAGAAAAAGTAACCAAGACACATACCCATGTTCATAGCAGCACATCTCAAAGTAACTAAATCTTGATAGTAGGCTGTATGTCTATCAACAGATGAATAGACAAAGAAAGTATAGTAGTTATACACAAGTGTTACCCTGACACAAAAGGATAAGTTTTAGTCATTCCTAGAAGATTGTAGAGATAAGAAACTAGCATCTTAAGAAGTGGAGATGGGTTACTTGGGAATTCCAGTAACTGGGATTCAAGGAGACAAATAACAACTTATCCTCATGGCTCCTTGACAGTTGTCTCCTCCCTGCTTGGAATGTTAATGGTTGTCTCCTGCTTGGAATCTTCTCAGTTAGCATTTGTGTTAACCTAGCATTGGGCAAATGGAGGTCAGAGATTGTAGCCTTTCTTTACTAAAGTAATTATACCCCTGAGCATATTCCTTGGCCCTAAATAAAAGTGAGATACTTCTGAAGGGCGGGGCTCACTTTGAGAGAGATAGAACTCAGAGACCTCTGAGCTGAATTCATCAGTCTTCTCTTTCAGCACCAATACATAACGACATACAACAAAATGAATGCGCTTTGAGACCATATTGCTAAATGAAACAAATCAGAAACAGAAACTTAAATAGACTATGGTTTTTCTTATATGAGAAGCCCAAGGTATAAATAAATTAAAAACAAAATAAAATATAGGCAATAGGAAATAGGGAGGCTGAATGTTTTACCAATTAAATGGAATAAAGAGATGAAAGGAGTACAGTGAGAAAATAAAAAGAATTAAGATATGTATGTGTACCACTTCCTCATGATGAATGTAATCATGTACTGCAAACATCTGCTAATAATTTTTTAAATATTTAAAATTAAGTGAATATAAAAAAAGATGCTGGACTTAAGAAACATGAAAATACTACTTTACAAATGTATTTGGATTTTCATTATTATGTAAAACATGTTAACTATATTCTCCATATTTTTACATGTCATAATATGTGTTATTTGAGAATAATCTTTCATACTGATGCAAATATTTAGACTAGCTTTTATGGTGACAAATTTTTTAAAGTAGATTATTTTAGTGACATGTAGAGTCAAAGACTATCTTCTATTATGAATAACACCAAAGGTAACAGAAACCAGCACATAGTTAAGGTCCACAGTGATAAATTACAAAAATTAACAGAAAATAATTTTTCATGATCAAAAAATAAAACAGACTTGATTATTTCTATTATAAATTAAATTCTGTCTCATTGATCAACCAACTTCATCTAAGGTAAAAATGGCAGTCCTTACGCAGAATTTCCCTTGTTTGTGTGGGCTTTGTAGAACAGAAATACTTTTATAAGAATTATGAGTAAGAGCATGACATTGACATAAATTATGCATTGTTATGTAAGCTAGCACTGCATCGTCTACTCAACTACACTACATAATCCTAAAAAATGTAATTTTCATATGTGTTCTGTGTAATCAGTAAGAAAAAAATGAAAATGCACACTACAGCTAAGGAAAGAAAACAATTATAAAATGAATTTCTATTTGACAACAACTGTAGAATAAAATCACAAAATATTTACCTAAATCAAATATCTTCAAATGTTTTCCATAGAAGGAAAGATAGTAATAATATGGTCATTGCTGAATGTTTGAAATATTCATAGCAAATATTTCATTTGCTATGAAAATGTGAAACATTTCAGGTAGGTCTGTATAAAAACTCATTGTCCATATCTGTCTGTGTCCAATCTAAATAAAGGTCAATTGTAAAGTACAATATGAATGAAGCATCTTAGCTTATAATGACATAATGCCAAAGATGACATACTGAGTAATTTAATTTTATGAAATTAGTTTTAGAAAACATTATTTGCCTTTTTATAAGAAAACTTGTTTATATTGATTTCATAACCACAGTATTCAAGTTTTAGGTCCAACTTCATGCTGCATCTTCTTCTAAAATATTAGTCATCCAAGAATGACTAACTCTGATGAACAACACAATAACAGTATGTTTTTTATTAATTTGTTTTTGATTCTATATTATTAATTCCTAGTTCTATTTCAGAGATAGGAATTGAAAAATTTCTCCCAGTGTAATGTTTAACATTCAGAAGAATTTGGATCACGTAGTCTTTTGTGTACTAAAGTGAGCAGTACATATCAACTGTCCTGCAGGCCATTCCTATGTGAAGAAATCATCTATTTCTAGCTCCTGTGTATCATTTCAACTTAACAACCACTTTATGCTTTCAAAAATGATGTTAAGATCCACTGTTTTCCTAAATGTGTTATACAAATGGATAACTTCAGTTAAATAGACATGCATAAGGAAAATGCAAAATTCACTCACAACATATCCAAGAATAATTATAAAAGTAAGTTTTATAGTACAAACTTCATAAAAAGTAAAAGCAAAAAGAAAATTGCCTAACAATAAAAACAGATTCTAGAAATGATAACATATACTCATATCATGAAATACATTTGAAAGATATTTTCAAAATATGTATATGATTTGCTTCACAGTGAAGTAGATTATGATATGAGTAAAAACAGCAAGAATTTATTATATATATAAATATATATATGAAATATGTTCTTCAATGATGGCATATTCAGCCTCACATACAGAATGTTAGGCCATGTGAGGCCATATTATACTCTTCACCTGATAATTTTCTATAGTTAATTTTATTTGGTTTCACTTAAAATATGCATAGTATTTTTCTTCTTACCCCATTTTAGCATTTCTAAATCTTTCCTGCTGAAATAATAGCCTTCATATGATTTATGTGTTTACAAAATAGTTTATCCCTTAGAATTTTTATCATAAAATCTATCATATGCAGCAAATATTCTAAGCCAACTTGGGTCAGATGTATGTTCCTCAGAACATGGAGACAGTCAGTCATCAGGGCTTTGAAGATTGACATTCTCCATTTTAACACTTGCTCTAAGAAAGCTTCCTTTGGGTGATTGTCAAAGTTTAGGCTATGGGGCACAACGTTTGTGTGCTTAATGCTAATTGCAAGACTAAGAACTTTCCAGGGATGAAGATGCGTCACTTCTCCAACACTTTCCTTTGCTACGCTTCCTGTCCAAGACTCGTGCTTCCACCGGGCGTGGTGGCGCACGCCTGTAATCCCAGCACTCGGGAGGCTGAGGCAGGAGGATCGGTGCGAGTTCGAGACCAGCCTGGGCTACAAAAGTGAGCTCAAGGCCAGCCTGAACTGCATAGCGAGACCCTGTCTCAAAAAAGACAAAAAAAAAAAAAAAAAAAAAAAAAAAAAAAAAAAAAAAGACTCGTGCTTCCCAGTTGTTCTCTATCAGTGACGTAGCAAACAGTCTATTTTTTATTTTCCAGGAAAGACTGATGTGGTACTGATTTATTAGGATGTTCCACTACATTACCTCTTGGCAAAACAGGAAGTTATAGTAATCAATGAGCTAAACTATTGGGCAAAACGTGCCCTTTGGGAATGGAGGGAGGAGTGAAAAATCTATACAAATCTCTACAGGATCAAGTGCCCTAGAGTGCTCCAGCACATTCTAAAAAAGCAGCAAATAAAACAAAGGGGGGAAGGTAACAACCCTCAATTAGCATGGTGACCATTCTGTACAGGGACATGATGGAAGGAAGGGAAAGAAAACATGGCTTGCTTAAAGTCAGCCCCTGCTGACCTAGTAGAAGTGTGTTTCTGTTCACGATTTCATAGCTTTTTCTTATCACCCCCATTCAAAGGTACTATCAGCATAGTACCTTTGAATGACACTGTTACTTGCTTGAAATTTGAGGAAAGAGATTTTTAAGAATCCTTACTTTCCCTTATACACAAAAGGTGTGTGGTGTGATGTGTCTTCATCAGTTTGGCTAAGGTATTAGTATGCAATTTATATCCACAACCAATAATCACACTGTACATTTCAAAATATAATTTTTGTCAATTAAAAATTTTAAAGTAGAAATTTTAAAATAAGGGTATACATGGCAGTGTGGGAGCAGTGGATGGGTAGGGCCTAGGTCAGACTCAGGCCCAGTGGGCAGTCGCTCAACTCCACACAGCAGTGCCCTGGGAGAAAGGAGGAGACTGGGATGACCCTGACCTATAAGTGAGTTGTTGCCAGACCCACCTTCACATGGTGTTTCTCTCCTCACCTTTCTTCCATCTGTGCCCCTGTCCTGCTTCTCTTTTCATAGGGACATCAGTCACATTGGGTGCATAAGTATTATATTTTTAATCTACAAACTTTAAAATTAAAATTACTGCTTGATTGACACATAATATTTGTTTTTTTTTTTTTTTTTTTTTTTTTTTTTTTTTTTTTTTTTTTTTTTTTTTTTTTTTTTTATT
>PVJA010046596.1:0-15050 GCA_004027025.1 Myocastor coypus
CTTCTTTCCCTCTTTTGGATACAAGCTTCTTTGAGTTCATCTTTGGAATGGAAATAGAAACTATTGGTGAGCAAGTAGGACCGGAATTGATCCCAGTTAGAGAAAACAGGCCTTAAGAGAACATAGAAGTGAAGGCAGAGGCCCAGGGCCTGGAGCCAGAGTCACCAACACGGGCTCACTTCTCTCCCCGGCCTGCTTTCAGTGTGTGTGTGCCTTTCTTGCCTCCCCTTTCCTTGGGCTGACCCACCCCCCATCAGGAGCCTCAGGCCGGAAAAGTGAGGCCCTGAGAAATCAGGGTTCCCCAGGCCCTACATCCGGACCGAAGCCTAGGACGGTAATGCTGGAGCAGTACCCTCCAGGCTATTCATGGAGGGCAGGGGATAGAAGCCGGCTTCTCAGACGCTCTGATCAGAGTGCACACTCAGCTGTCCCTCCAAGGCAATCACAGGGTTTAGGTTTTTAGTTTCCTCTCTGTCCCCGAGGCTGTACCTCGAGGCTGTACCTACTTTCTCTCAGGATCCCTTGGCTTGTCCAAAGCTCATCTTCCCACTTGTGTTCATTTCCTCTACAACATGAGCCAGCAGTAAAAGCCCCTTGCCTTCCTTCACCCGTCATTAACTTTCTCTTTCCCTTTGCAGGCCTCTGACTTTGCCGCCTGTCTGTCTTTATCTCCCAATTGTGCTTGGTTCAACAGAGTCGAGAACTGTCCTTGTCATCCCTGTGACCTTCTCATCGCTCAATCCCAGAGCCTTTTTTTAGTCCTCATCCAATTTAACCTCTTGGTGACAAGTGACATGCCGGCCAGCTGCTCCATCTGCTAACTCTGGCTGCTGTGACCCATCTGTGCTCTCTCTCCCAATCCCTCTCTCCGTCTCGCTTGCCATGGCTTTTCCCTGGCTTGCGTTTTACTGTGTGTGTGCACACGCATGCGTGCGTAGGAGTAGGTCAGCAGGTTCCACGTCTCCTTTTAAGAAGGATTTAAACAGTAGCAGAAATACGTGCTCCACTAGGATGACAAGATACAGAGCAGGATACCAGGAGTAGAGTAGCTTGTAGCCTTTACAAATGAAGAATGTGAAACTTTATTATAAAAGGCACCCCATATAAAATCTTTTTTTTTTTTTTTTTGTCTTTTTGAGACAGGGTCTCGCTATGCAGTTGAAGCTGGTCCTGAGCTCACTTTTGTAGCCCAGGCTGGTCTCGAACTCGCACCAATCCTCCTGCCTCAGCCTCCCGAGTGCTGGGATTACAGGCGTGCGCCACCACGCCTGGCTTACCCCATATAAAATCATTAGTCCGTGTAACAAATCTGACCACATGACCCCCTCACTCAAAAGTTCTTGCCCAATTCCTTTGCTTAGACTCTCTGTCTAATTCTACTTTGCTTTTCCAGCTCATTTCCTAGTTCTTGGGCCGTGCTGTAAGCTGATCTTTCTGCTTAGAAGGTGTTCCTGTCCTCTTGTTGCCTACTCATTTTAGAGATCATTTTAAGAAATATCGCTGTCACTGCCTGTTCTCTAAAGTTCCTTCTGTGACAGTTTCTGACCCTCCTGGGGGATAGCAAGTAGCTAATGCATGGAAGTATCAGTCTTAGCACCTGGACAATGGGAATAAAAGAGAATCCTCCTCACTGGGAAGATTGGATGAAGCACATAGACAATTATTTTAATTTAACACAGTGCCCAGCATACTGCAAGCATCCACTAGATGTAGACTACCATTTTACACTCTTATAATTGGAAAGGACACAGCCAAGAAGACTAAGCTATTTCCCCAAGTTAATTGGGACCCCAGTGCTGAGGCTTGGGATGAGCTCCAGCCCCTCCAGCTGGGGACACAGGTCACTCTGTTCCTGTCCACCTAGTCACCCAACCATCTTCTTTCAATCTGTTGTTCTCTGGAAAATGCTTTCCAGCCCAAATGCTGACCCCCTCAAGTGCAGGCACCACCAGCTTGCGCAACTCTGTCCGCACACATCTGAGCAGCGCTGCTCTTGCCTACCCTCAGCCCTAATAATCCAGTTGCCTCAGTCTTGCTGAGGTCGCTCTGTGTGATTCACTGCCACAACAGTCTGGTCTCAGTGTGTACCAGGATTGCTAAATGGATTCAGGAGGCAGGGAGAAGGCGTCTCACTGCCAGCAGCCAGCCAGGTACAGGAGCCACCAGCCCCAGCCAAGAACGTTGCTAACTCATGCTTCCAGAAAAGCCTGAATGGCCTGAAATCTGCCTCACAGGGATAGGGTAAACTACCACAGCTGCTTGGGGGTGGGTTTCTGGGGACCCCTCCCCAGCAGCCTCCTGCCGGGTATTGCTCTGTGTAACTCTGGTTGGATTCAGGAGCTTTGTACTATTTCTCAAGATGTCATTTTTTAGTCAAGAAGCATTCCTGGACTGAACTCAGAGGTCCTGTATCATAATCATTCAGTAACATGTCTTTCATCTCCCAATAAACAAATATACAATACTAAGCATGGCTAGTATTATTCAGAGCAAGAAGAGCGGAAGCTTAGGATAGCTGGATTCTCTCTCCCCCCACAGTGTCACAAGACTTATAACTACTATTTACAGAAATTTTCTTTATGCCTTGTGCTCTTTCAGAAAAATAGGAAAACACTACAGCCCTAAGTGACCTTATGAGGTGCCTTGTAAATGTAAGCTGCTTTCCTGAGGTTTTGATACTACCCTGTGCAGAGAGGCACCCTCTCAGGAGTGTATCATTCTGGAGATGATATACACAGAGACATGGAAGAAACAGGAATTGGACTGTAAAATTGGAAGAACAGACTTAGTAGACATAGGAGAAGTGCCCAGTTAGGTTCTTGACTGGGTCTTGAGCAGATCTCTCTCAGTTTCTCCATCTGTAGTAGATGAGGTTAGGAGAAATGATGTTGAAGTTTCTCCTCCTAACCAGGAGTGTCAAAGCTCTCCTCTGAGATGAGTATTGGAAATTACAGGAAGTGGGCTGCGGAGATAGCTCAGCAGAATAAACACTTGCTTGGCAAGTACAAGGTCCTGAGTTCAATCCCCAGTACCCCCACCCCCACCAAAAAAAAAGAAAGAAAAGAAAAGAAAGAAAAGAAATTATAGGAAGCACAGAGTTCTTCATCTTACATACATGTTCAACTTACTTCCATTGCCTATTTATAATAAGGAGAGCAGTTCATGCTGTCTCTTATAGCATAGTTTTTCATACTCCATGATAATTGAGTAATTTTTATGGTATCTTCCCTCTGAGGTACACTATGCAGAATACCCATCACCCACAAGGTTGAATTTTCCCATTTACAGAGCAGAGCAACCAGGGTGGGATCAAGCACGGAGACAGACAAAGCCAGGCCTGGAGGGGTGTATGGTTGTCAGGCACCAAAGGTTCCTGGAGTGGCAGCTGCGCACAGCTGGGTCTGGTCAGTGTTTGAGGAGTGGCTACAATTGGCTATCAAGTGTTTCATAATCTTAAAAAATCTACACTTGAGAGCTTCTGATCAAAAGTGGGTAGATTCTGTTGGAATGAAGTGATGTGGTTCCTCTGGGCCTGTACCCTGCCTGATCCCCATCTTGCCAGTTGCTTTTCCATAGGGCAAGAAACACAGGGCCTGGTCCAGTCTGCCTACCTGCTTCTCCATTGGTCACCTGAATTTTGGAGGCACCTTCTCCTAGTGTCCAGCCAACTCTGTCAAGTTATGTGGGGGCTAAATGATATTCAATAAAATGACCAGCTGGCTGGGTGTGGTGGTGCCTGCCTGTAATCTCAGCACAGGGAGACTGAGGCAGGAGGATTGCTGCAGTTTAAGGCTAGCTTAAGGTATGCAGTGAGCTCTAAGTCAGACTGAACTCCATAGCAAAACCCTATTAAAAAAAACCCCAACTTACTAACAACTAAATTTTTCAAGTGAGATGCATTATATGAGATGTGATCAAAATATATGGTCAATCTTTCCATAAAAATATATTAAAGCAAAACATGCCTTGCTATTAACTCCTCTTAAAGTATTCCCCTTCACTTTGAACGCACTTATCCCAGTAGTCTTACTACTTAGTGAAGCAGTTCTAGATGTCCTTTTTCATGTCTTTACAAGGTATAATAAAAATATGCTGACTGCTGCTGCTACCTACCATGCAACAAAAGGCAGGCTCATAAAAAACCCTTACAGTGTGTCCTCATCCACTTTATTCACTGCATCTGGCACTGTGCAGCGGCTGGCTCCTCCCCACAGTCAGAATGACCATGAAAGGTAAATATTTAGAATCCGTGCAGGACGTTGGAGCATCATAGCAGCTCAACTAAAGACACGCACAAGAAAGACTTCACGCTCTGCGTCAGCCAGTGGCAGAATGATGGGTAAAGTGTAGCTGAAGCAAGGGAGGGTATTTTGAGGAGGGTTAATAGGAATGTATTTTTATTGTATCGCATTAAATTTTTTTTTAAACCGTGCACCATGTTTTTGGATCATACCTCTTGTATGTGCTTTCAATGGGCCCCAGTAAAATGTGAGATTTTATGCAAAGTGATGGATCTGGGAGTCTTTGTCCATGCTAGATGTTGTCCTAAGTGTTTGAAGTACTACAATCACTTCATGTAGGAGGTAGCTATCAGTATCCCATCTCTGGTAAGGTGATATGCAATGTGTCACAGCCAGGAAATGAGAATCCTGCCATCAGGCTCCTTTCTCTCATACTCCCTGCTATACTTCCTGGCCACATAAGACTTATCAGGGTCTATCTTATCATTTGTGAAGGGCCTGCCTGAGATGAGAACAATCAGGACTCCAACAAGAGAGTATGTGTGTGTGTGTGTGTGTGTGTGTGTGTGTGTGTGTGTACACGTGCTTGCTCGTGTATCACCAACAGCAGATGCACGAGGAGAGGTGAGACACGTGGAAGGATACAGGTATAATTCCTATCTCCAGGGACAGAAAGGCAGATGACAGAATGGGCATGGAAGTATGTGGCGAATTGCAAGGTGCTTCATGAATGTAGTCGTTACTGCTAAATACAACCCGTAGGTCCAGATTCTAGCTGGAAGCCCTGGTTGAGCCTACTCAGCTATCAGCCACTTTCCAGCGATGGCTCCGGGGCTGCAAGGCATAGAGGGGGGGTGTGCAGTGTTATGAATACTGTTTCTTGAAATTCTAACGTGGTTTGAACAGAGAATCAATGACAGGCTATGGTGCAGGGTGGCTATACCGCAGTTGAGAAATGGGGACTGCTTTTTAACCACACGAAGACTAGTTTCTTTAATACCACCCACAGTCTCTGCATCTCATAGGGAGATCTAGGCTTGTCTGCTGTCAGGAGGAACAGGTAGGTTCTCACACTTCACCTTGAGAAGTTCCCAGGGTATCCATGTGCAGGTGTCTGTTGTGTGTGGACTTCACACAGCCACTCGCCTTGGGGGCACTGACATTTAGTATGTGTTCTTTCCTCCAATTCTGGGCCTTGGGTTGGGTTTGGCTTCCAAGAGGAAATGAAGATTTTCACTCCCTACGAAGGACCCATGTGTGTATCTCTGCTAGGTCTGCTGCCTGGGTCTGCCAGTCGTCCATGCAGTCATGTTGCCTTGGGTATAGCTCCCCACGAACCTCTTTTCTCCTAGCTCCTGATTCTTTCTAGCTGGGTAAATCTTCTCCCCTGTGGTCAGCATCCATCTTCCCCAAGACTTTTGCCATTTGTTTTCCTTCCCTTCAAAGGATCCAGGAAATGGTGACCCAGAGCCATAGGAAGATCCAGGACCTGAACCCCTTGTGTCTCCCATCTCTCCCCCCCATTCCTGGGTCCCTTTTCTGGTGATGTGTTAGGGTTCATCCTTCACTGCCATACTTGCTAATTCCCCAGCCTCACACTGGAGAATTCTCCTAAATCGTGGAGAAAACTTGCAGATTTCCCAAGACAGACAAACTGCCTGACCAGACTGCCAGTCGCCACTCTGTTGAATCTTCTCAGCTGCCCTCCACCCACCTCAGATCACATGCAGCCTGGGCTTTGGCCCTACTGTTCACTCTCTGCCTTCTGTGACTGACTCCCAGCCTCACCCACCTGGCTGAGAACCTGGGTTCAAGTTGGGTCACCTCCGTCTAATGCCCTCCCACCCAGGGTCACACTGGGCCTTTGGACCCTCTTCTGTTATGACTGGACGTCTTATGAATAAACAAACTTTCATGCTTAGACAAGTTCTGAGTAATGACACAATGCATCATGGTTCTTTGTCTCTCTGCTGCAGTGCCCAGAGAATACACACAAAGGAGCCAGAACGCAGGACTTTTTTGGTTGTCACTACTGCAACCATTTTAATCGGTGAGGTGACTGAAAATCTCTGCAGGTGAGTGTGGCGGTAGCTGGCTCCCTTCAAGCCAGGTGCTATGGCACTCATCTCTAATCTCACCCTTCAGGAAGCTGAGATGGGAGGACACAGGAATTTAGCCTGGGCACCAGAGCGAAAGCCTGCCTTAATGAAGGAAAAAGCTCCCTCCTCCTTCTAGAGCACTGTCTCTTGGAATCACTACAGGACTTCTTTGTTGACTTTGGCTTCGATGTGGCATGCTTTAGGTACAAGTAGGGATGGACTATGCCTGACTCTCTGCTCTCTGCACCATCTCTAGTGATGTCTTTATTCCTGTCCACTTTGCTCTGCATCTTTTCTCAGAAGATATTTTTAGGGAATGGAGATCAGTGGACCCCAAGCATGCTGAAAAGCTAGGCTGGCCCTCATCCTGACCCCAAGATGGAGCAGGATTGGTGGCTCGGCATTTCTGATTCCTTTCTCTTTAGACCTCTGCCAGTTACCCTCAAGGCCAGTGTCCTTTAGCAGAAGTCCCATTTCCCAGTGGCAGAAGCTCAAGGAAGCCTCCTGAGATGTGCTGATGCCACTGTCCAGCTTAGAAGGGCCAAGAGCCAGGGTGGGGACAAAAGGTCAAGCCTGGGGCTGACAGGGGTGTTGGCTCTTACACCTCCTTGACTCTCCTCTGACCCAGAGGCAGGCAGAACCAGCCTAATTATTCCTACTAATAGAGGAAGTGACAGGACATATCAGAGGATCAACCCAGAGAGGAGGCCAGAAATCCCACTCCCTGAAGGCCCTCCTCTCCCAGTCTGGAGGAGCCACTCCAGGGCTTCTCCAACAGCTGCACTTCCTCCGATGACCTCAGCGGTCTAGGCTTGTGTAAGTCTCCTGGGATCCTGCCCACACTCACACCCCATGCAGCCTGCCGGGACTCTGACTCATTCCCATGTGACCGAGCAACTCGTTTTGGAGAGTGAACTCGGGAAGGAGAACTGAGAGGCCCGTTGAGAGCTACCTAGGGATAGCTCCCCAGTGATCATGATGAGCTCCAGGGGCACTGGACATATTTAATCCTTCTTGTCTCCTCCTGCACCCCACCCTCTGGGACCCACAGCCTCTGTGTTGCTGTCACTTCCTAGGGGTCAGATCATTCACCCAGGAAAGGCTCCATGCTGAGGATCACCTGTCCCATTTCTCTTGTCTCCCCTCCTGCTTTAGGTTCCAAGACCTTTTTTCCCCCTAGAACCACTGCAACTCCTAGAGCTTCCAGCCCTCTATGGAAACCTGCATGCTCCTACCCCCCACCTCCTGATGCTTTTTTTGAGCCTTGCTTGTCTTCCTCTTAGGAAGCTTTAAGATTGAAAATCAGGGACAGGGAGAGAGGTCGGCAGTCTAAGCGCCTGCCTGGTGAGCACAAGACCCGGGTTCGATCCCTGGTACTGCATGCCTGCCAGCCACCAAAACTGGGCGTGATGGAACACACCTATAATCCCAGAGCTGGGAAGGGAGGATCACTATGAGTTTGAGCTGGGTAGGGAGACCAAATAAATAAATAAATAAATAAATAAATAAATAAATAAATAAAGATTGAAAAGGCACTGATATAATAGATCACTACTCTTGGAAAAAAGAAAAATCATTATTGTCCATTGTTTTCTTCCAAGTAGCTACTGCATTCCCTGCTTACAGGAGAAGCTAAAGTATTACAGAGGTAGGATTTTATGCGTGAGTTATAGACAGTGGGGAAAAAATAGTTAAGAGAAAACTTTCTGTTCACTGTCATATCATCTTTTGTAAAGAGGGGACTGCCCAGCTTGCTTGGGCACGGTTCTTTCCCTAGCCCCCAACTCTCTAGGGTTCTAGACTCCTGAGTCTCGGGAATGTGATGTTTTCAAGCTGGGTCCTATTGCAGTGTTGCTTAAAATGACTGTGGTCTCATAAAATTTTCAGTGTTTCTCCATTTACTGAGAATTGTAGATCTTGGACTCTGACTTGTCACTTAGATATTGTCAGTATAATTTTTTGTTTGTTAGTTTTGGGCTGGCTGAGGCTGCCTTAAGGGAAGGTCTCAGGTTTCCTGTTGGGGTGGGGATCGAACCATGGTCCCCAGTTCCTGAGAGACTTTGCTGAATCATGTGTTTTAACCGACTGATCTACCTGGCAAGCTCCTGTCAATATATATATATATATATGGGAGAGGAAGAGGAGGAGGAGGAGGAGGAGGAGGAGGAGGAGGAGAAAACAACCAAGAAAGAGAAAATACCTTAAATGAGCCAGGCATGGTGGCACATGCGAATAATCCCAGTACTTGTGAGGCTAAGGCAGGAGGAGTTCTGTGAGTTTGAGGCCAGCCTGGGCTATAAAGTGAATTCAAGGTCAGCCTGAACTATACGGTGAAACCTTGTATCAAAAAGACAAGGAATCTGAATAAACTCTTACAAAAGCATTTGATTACTCTGTAGTGAACTGTAAATGCAACACAGATGCCTACAGAGAAACTAGGCAGTGGGGCACTATTCAGCCAGGCACAAAGAAGGATAAATTTGAGTCATCTGTTTGTAGGAAAATGGATGATGGTCCCTTGAGACCATAATACTAAGTGAAATAAATCAGACACAGGTTAAATACTGCATTGTTTCTCTAATATGAAGTTCCCAACATACAAATGATCTTAAGAGAAAATAAAAGAGAAATAGAAAGAAATAAGAAGGTAGACTCTGTGGAGACGGGCGGGGAACTGGACAAAGGAGGAGGACAAGAGGGCAAGGGGGAGCAGAACATAATCATACTCAGATGTGTGCGTGTGTGTGTGCGTGTGTGTGTGTGTGTGTGTGTGTGTGTGTGTGTGTGTGTGTGCCCCCTCATGCACACCACTTCCTCAAGGTGAATGTAATTTCTAGGCATTTCAAACAGATGCAAATGAAAGGAAGAAAGAAAGAAAGGAAAGAAAGAAGAAAAATTAGGCCTCCACTTCTGGACTGGTTGATTGTTCCATGCTAATCATCTCAACACCCAGTGCTAACCACATTTCAGTAGAAAAGCTAAAGGCTTGTAAACATGTGCTTTTTTTTTTTTTTTTTTTTTTTTTGTCTTTTTGAGACAGGGTCTCACTATGCAGTTCAGGCTGGCCTTGAGCTCACTTTTGTAGCCCAGGCTGGTCTCGAACTTGCACCAATCCTCCTGCCTCAGCCTCCCAAGTGCTGGGATTACAGGCGTGAGCCAGCACGCCTTGCTAACATGTACTTTTTATGACTGTTCTGCTTCTGTTTTACTTGGGAGAAAACTGAGGTTTTGCTGAAGGGTGATTTAAACTACAATAACCCTTGAAGAGGTTTTGCACGTGAGGCTGTGGCTGGGCTGCCTGAGAAGGCAGCCAGAGGCCCTGTGCCCATGTGGAGCCAGGTCCTGAATCCCTGCCAGGCTTTCAGCTCAGCCTGTGCATCCGCTGTCAGTTTGCATTCTTGTCAACATTAGTGATCCGATGCTCAGAAAGTCAGGGAATACCATACAGGCACAGAGGGGCTGACAGTTGCTCAGCTCACATTGTGGGGGTGCTAACTGTCCAGCTGCAGTGTCTGGTGTGTTTTCAGTGCCTGATAGATTTTTGATGTTTGAGTTAAGATGTTAGAGGAAGTTAAGAAAGTAGCTGTGCAAGAAAATTTCTTTTTTATAGATACTTAATACACTTCATTTATGACATGGGATGGTGTCCTGTAGTTTAACTCAATTCTGATAAGATCTGGAATAAGTGATAGATTAAGAGCTCAGTCCCATAGATTAAGAGCTCAGTCCCATCACACTCCCCACGTCTTCAGACACCAATCAAAAGTAGTATGTCCCCAGATTACCCATTCTTTTGACTTGGTCACAAATTGGAGTTCCCACAAGCCCTGCCTCAGGTTTGGTAATATGCTATGACAGGTTACAGAACTTGGGCCAGACTTATATTTACTGGTTTATTATAAAAGATAATAAAGGGTATAGATGAACAACCAGATGAAGAAGTACATGGGGTAAGGTCTAGAAACATGGAAGTTTCTGTCTCCATAGAGTTGGGATGCTCTATTGTCTGCACATATGGATGTGTTCACCACCCCAGCAGTTCTCCAAACACTGTATTGTAGAGGCATTTATGGAGTCTTCATCAGAGAGGCATGATTGATTATTAACTCAATCCTAACCTCCTCTTCTGCAAGATGAGGTGGGGATGGGGCTGAAAGTTTTGAGCCTCTAATTATGGCCTGTTCTTCTCCATGATAAGCCCTCATCCCAAAGCTGACCAGGAGTGCATTCAGAACTACTTCACTGGAACAAAAGGCAAATGCATCACTCAGGAAATTACAAGGGAAACAGTGTGTGGCTTCTATTCTAGACTGCTCATGGTCTAAGGCAGCTGCTGCTAAGATGTATGTTCCAAGTGGGAAGCAGGAGGAAGAACAAAAAACAACTAAGAATACAATCTCCAGCTGTCTAAGGAGCTTTCTCTGTGCACTCTACCCTTGCCCAACATCCTCCACCAGTATTGACTCATAGTTCCTTAGCTAAAATAACATCACATGGCCACAGAATTTTAAGAGGCTGACAAGGTAGTCACTCCTAATAAAATTGGGATTGTGTTACTCCGGCAGGAGAGGAGAGTAGTGATGGTTGGGTAGGCAGCCAGATGTTGTCTGGTTCTGTTCAACACTGGTAGGTTTTTTTTTCAGATTGTCTATGTTGAATATTTTATATGGTGAGGATGTGGGAATGCTCAGTGTATACACAAAGGCTGCTGCTCAAGCTAATTTGGTTTAGAAATTAATGTGCTTCTTCAGTACCTCTAAGAATGCCTTTGATCACAGATTCATTCTAATAAGCTTTAAAAACAATGGCTGAGAGGACTTCTGGTTTGAAAATGCATCTGACTCACAGCCTATAACATGGTGCCTCTGGACTTTTCAGTGAAGTCTCTGGGAAGCAGGGGATTCTGGGAAAATGCTCATAATTACCTTGGAAACTAAATTGAATGGAAAGCATGTACCCGGAATTTCAGACACATCTTTAGGAGAACAAGGAATATATGACAAAACTTCCCTTCATTTGGCTCGCAAAACAGAGCAAAAACCTAAGCCTTGGGATTTGCCAACTAGTTGCCTTTTGACCGAAAGACCTAATGGTGCGCCTACTATAAGGTAATGTAGAGGGAATCCTGTCCTTTTACCTTTTAAATATTTTTCATCTATTTAAAGATAGCAATAATTCTTGAGAAGTTTAAGAGTCCTATCAGTAAAGAGCTTCCAGAATGGGGCTAGAGAGAAAGAAGTCTGTTGGAACTATAGCTTTTTGATAGTCACCTTGGTCCCAAGTATCGAGTGCAGAGCTGAAATAGATAAGTATCCACCAGAAGTCAAAATGGGGTGGGATGGAGCTAAGAATGGAATTTGAGCTTCACACAGACAGAAATGGAGTTAGGTGAAACCCACACACATTATCTGTGTCAAAATACTGAATTATACAGCATTTGCCTTTAAAAACATGACAAAGGTGGCTGAGAGGCAGTTTGGCATCTGTACTTGGGAGCCAGACTGTCTGGGTTCAAATCCTGACCACCTCCCTTACAGCTCTGTGACCTTGGGCAAGTTACCTCACCACAGTGGCTCAGCATTCACACCTGTAAAATAAGGTTAATAATGCTTCTTCACAGAGTTGTGAGGGTTATGTGAGCAGGAACACGAGCAAAGCTTGTGACTGTCTGTAGCAAGCACTCAGTAAATGCAAGCCACACTATGATGATGAAGATTATGATTAAAGAGAAAAGAGTTTAATATGAACCTGTAAATAAATTATAGAGGGCCCGATGGGATGGCTCAGTGGTCTAAAGTGCCTGCTTGGGAAAGCTTGGGCTGCTTCAGGGACCGCTGTTCGATCCCCGGCACCACATGCTGCGCCAGCTCTGCCCTTGGGGCGGGCTGAGCCGGCCATAAAAAAAATGAATGAATAAACAAATAAAAGTTAAAAAAAAATTATAGAAACAAGGGAAAGGAAACAGACCGAAGATTCAGAGGTTAAATATATCTTCACAAAATAGTGCAAGCTACCCATGATGGCACATACCTATAATCCCAGCACTCAGGAGGCTGAGGCAGGAAGATTGCCATGGGTTCAAAAGTAGTCTTGGCTATCTAGTGAGTTCAAGGCCAGCCCGAACTACATAGTAGAATCCTGTCTCCAAAGCAAACACATGCACACACGTACACACACACACACACACACACACACACACACACACATACACACACACATTATAGAAACAAAAATAATGTATTACAGACTCCAGATGAAACTTTAGGAAAGCTATTTGGTACACTCAATAATTTTTTTAATAATATGGCTTTATGAAATAGGACAGAAGTCCGCAAACAGATAAAAGAACTACATAGCAAAAATATTCAAACACCATTAAAGAACAAAACTGGTAGACAGAAGATGATAGCAAGAATATGTGGACAGGCTCGAAAAATTTTCCTAGAGTGCTGAGGAAAAGGAAAAATATGTTAAAGAATGAAGACACAGAGAACAGAAATTTGGAACATAGCTTATAAAGTGATGAATAGCTAGTAACTGAAGTATAGAATAAGTGGAATAGAGGTGTAGAATAAAATATTTTTTTAGACTGTTAGAAAGAACTTTATGTAGTGATTAAAAATGGTTTGCTCCATTTATACCAAATCAACAAAAAATGACTCACATTTAAAAATAAAATATGTACAATATTCAAGCTGGGCAACAAACTTAAAAATGGTTCTGGCTGTATATATCTCTTGTATAACATAAAATTATATTCTGTAGAAGAGACAATCACATGCTTATTGCAAATTATATTATTATCTGCCTGGAAATTGCCACAGAGATGGCAGAAATGTATTTCCAGAGTTAATGAGTGAGTTTAGTCTTGTGACCATTTTAAAATTAATATACAAAAGTAACACTTTTCTTATTTCCCAGCAAGAAAACTCAGTGGGGTGTTTGTCCATCTTTCAGGAGGCTGAGTAGCCCCTCTGATAGCCTCAGGGAGCTGGGTCACATGGCACGGAACCTGGGGTTCAGTTAAAGGGAAACCTGATGAGATCCCCAAGATATCCCCACACCTATGGGTGAGTCTGGACCAGAAGTAAGTAGTCCTTCAGGGGACTGCAACATGGCTTTAATTATTCAGCCCTTGAAACTAGGTTAAGGTGAACCCAGATCACATGGCAGAAGTAGCACAAATACACTCTAGTAAAAGGCACACTTAAAGGTTTAACTCCCCAGGAAGGTAGAAGAGTACTAAAACTCTATGTACATAGTATTTATAAAATAGTGAGGTAAATAATAATAAAACTACAATATAACCCAACTTGCTGGATGCAGATAAAACTGCCTAGAAGGAAATATGTATATTGGAAATAAATGCATAAAAGCATACACTGGTAATATGCCTGCACATTGTAGTAAATAGTATAGCATATGAAATATGAAATATGTGGAAATTATATATAAAATAATATTAAAGGTTAATATGGGATAAATTATTCTCAATGGTAACACACAGATTAATTACAAAATTATCATAAGTAAGATCAGCCAGGGGTGTTAATGCATGCCTGAAATCCAAGCACTTGGGAGGCCGAAGCAAGAGGATCATTGCAAGTTTGAGACCACCCTGGTCTACAAAGTGAGCTCAAGGCCAGCCTGTACTTCACAGTGAGACCCTGTCTTGAAAGGACAAAAAACAAAACAAAAGACTTAATGGTATTGGGTAAACATGAAAGAATTTACCAGTTGCTAAGCATAGTAAAAAAGATACAAGGATCAATTTTTTTTTTCTCTGACAAATGTGATGTTATAGGGCAGAAGGAAAGACTTGATAGTGAACGTGCTGGGATATTTAATGCCCATTTGGCTCTCTAACAAATGGTGCTTGGAAAACTGGATTTCTACATGCCGAAAACTAAAACTTGACCCAGGCCTATCACCATGCACTAAACTAAAGTCAAAATGGATTAAAGATCTAAATATTAAAACAGAAACACTGAATCTCTCTGGAAGAGAAGAGAAAGTAGGAGGAAATCTTGCAGGCATCAGGTTAGGCAAATAGTTCACGAACAAAAATCGAAGTGCACAGGTATTACTTGAAAGAGTTAACAGCAGGCCCCTCCCGTAGTTGAGAAGTTTTTGTGCACCAAAAGAAATTACCAACAGAATTAAAAGGCAGATTTCAAAAAAAATCTTAACTGATAAGCACTCAGACAAATATCTTTTTTTCTAGAATTTATAAATAACTGAAAAACATTAGGGCCCCAAAATTTAAAGACCCAATCCAGACATGTGTTGTGTTGTTCTGGTATCGGTGCCAAAAGAAACGACGAGAAGACCTGATGAAGGTAGCTCAGAGGACTCACCGAGACTTGTCCCTCTCGAAATGAGCCCAGAACTCTAGAAGCATCTCCTTTTTATTTAGGTCACACAATGGAAGATTAACAGGGTGGAGAGGGGATCACCAACGTCCCAAGTAAGGGTGGAGACATCAATCAGGATTAAACTGTCACACCTTTTTTAGATCCTAGTCTTCTAAGATCCCTAGGTAACATTCAATCCAGCTATCCCCCTACTGGGAATTTTCCCAGAAGAACTGAAAACTTCATACCATAGCGATATCTGTGCACCTATGTTTATAGCAGCCCAATTTGTAATAGCCAAATCTTGGAAACAACCAAAATGTCCATCATTTGAAGAATGGTTAAAGAAAATGTGG
>PVJA010046597.1:0-14931 GCA_004027025.1 Myocastor coypus
CCCCTCCCTTTCCCTCTTCTCTCTCTGTCTCTCTGTCTTCTTCTCTGTCTCTCTGTCTCTGTCTCTGTCTCTGTCTCTGTCTCAATCAGACCTTCATTTCCCCCAGGCCAACCAGCCCAGGAAGTACATGGTTATCTTTAGTTTCTACTTTTTCCTCATTTGCAATGACCATCTAGGCCCCTTGAAAGTTGTTTATCCTAGTGGCTTGTTGTGCTCTCCAATGAGTTCGACTTGGGTTCAGTCCCAGCTCCGTAATTATTGGCTATGTGATCTCCAGCCAGCTCTGTAACTTCTCTAATCTTCACTTCCCCCATCTGTAAAACAGGCACAGTCAGTCAAGTACGCGTCACAGGTCCACTATGAAGATTTATTGGTAAATGGGCTGGGCCTCCTTAACACAATGATGGACAGCGACAAAAATAAACCATATGTGCTTAGCTACTATTACTACGTTGATCTAAGTCTGGACTGTCTTTTGAATGTGTGCCCTTCTTTTATAGCTGCTGCCGCAGCTTTATTTCCCATTCTCAAGCACATTACTGTATCTGACTGGCCTCCTTCTTTATGATTTCTCACCCCTTAAATCCATCATTCATTCCATCGCAGCTTTATCTTACTAAAATGCAGACCCATTCACGCCAAGCTCTGCTACTTGAATGTTCCAGTGGCTCCCCTTAGTCTACGAACAACGTTTGCTCCTTAGCTTGGCCTCCAGGGCTCTGGACGCTCTGCTTCCCACCGCTTTGCTCCTCTCACACCCAGGCTGCAGGGACACTGGCCTTCCCCTGCTGCCGCTTGCACTTTCAGAAAAGCATAGATTTCTTGCAAAATAAAAAAGTTTTTTTTTTTTTTTTTTTTTTTTAGTTTGAATTTCCCTAAACCTTTCAAGCTTCAAATGGGAAATTCCTTTGCTTTATGCTTAATTAGCAAATTTTCTTCTTATAATTCTCATCATTTTTATTTTATTCCACAGTAGTGGTTTATATGTTCATTTATGTAGTCACATTATAAGCTCCTTAAGTGGAGGGACCATGTCTAATTTTCTTATGTTCACTCATCCTATTTAGCATGGACAAAACAGGTGATTAAAAAGCATTCACAGCTGTGAAGATTTAACTTGAATAAGCATTCTAAGTTAGGACCCTAAAATTATGTGTTGTGCTACATAGTAGTTAGTGCGTTGATCATTATTTGCCTTTTTAATACCTGGCTCATGCTGTGCAAGGAAACACACGGCTGTCCCCCGCCCTAGATCGCCCCTGCCGCGGAGAGGAGAGTGGGGGTGAGGTCTCCACAGCGGCGTAATCACTAAAACGCTCAATATTAACCCTGAGATATAAATGTTAGTTTCAATAAGTAAATAAACACAAAAGATTTTTAATGAGAGTGGCAAGAGAAGTTACAGTAAGATCCAGATGGAGGTTGTTTTCTGAAATTATTTTAAGTTTTGCACACCTTGAAAATCTTTAGGTCTAGCTTTACTAAAATTTCGGGAAATTCTACTTTGTTTGATATTACATAACTATCAGATCTCTTTTCATGGGCCAGACTGCACCTTCTCGTTCATTTCTTAGCTTCACTGAAGTTCCAGGCTTAGCTTCACTGAAGTTCCAGGCCCAAGGAAAGAGCTATCACGTTAACGAACAAAAGCATCCCTTTCCAGTGCTGTGGAACTGGATTATAGCTTGGACTTTTAATCAAGGTGCTCATATGGCCCACATTGCTTAAAGGGAGGATTAAGACAGACATCTCATTGTGAAGCCTTGGAACTCTTCCCAGATCCTCAATACCTGATAAATCATATTTTCACTTTCAAAAGAAGAGAAAATTCCATCACTGGGTCAAAGCACAATTTGTCCAATTAAATGTCTGCTGCTCGCCAGCTAGTGAACCTATAATTTCTCCTTTGCTGTTGGTGTCCTAATTATAAGACGCACCCCCAAGTGAATAGTGTTTATCTCTAATTAAACTAAAATTATTATTACTTGCAAGACAGGGTCCATGTTAATTACATAAAAATAGAATATGAAGAAAGGCTGATAAATTTTAACTCTAAGTACATCTATTTTTATATTATAATGTGTCTAGATATTTCCCATTGATTTTACAAACTTTTGTATACTTGCGGCCAGAAAGCTAGATGGCATTTTAGAGAAGTGTGTCGTTGTTTGGTCACTGAACATTATTATAGCTTGTGCTGCGTGGTTGGTCTCAGAAAGCCTTGCGCACACCTATGTCTCCAAGAATTCTACTCTTCTCCAGTTCTTAGTGCTTCTGTTTTTACACCTAGGTCTTCGATCTATTTCAATTTTAGTTTAGTGTAGGGTGAGATGCATGTATTTAGTTTTAGTCTTTGGCATGTAAAAAGTGAGTTTTTCTAGCACTGCTTGTGAAAGACACTGTCTTCTTCACATGCACTCACTTGACTCCTTTGTTGAAGATAAGGTGGCTGCATGTTGGCAGGTCTTTCTCCATCTTCTAATCTGTTCCATGGATCCTCTTGCCTGTGCTTTGTTCTGCTTTAGTTTTCTGCCCGTATCATGCTGTACCCATCATAGTAGCATTGTAGAAAAATTTCAAGTCAAGGAATGTGATACCTCCTGCTTTGCCTTTGCTCCCCAGAATTGTTTCTGCAACTCTAGGTCTCTTCTGGTTCAAAATAAACTTTAAGATTATTTTCTCTGATTCTGTGAGGAATGCTAGTGGTATTTTGATTAAAATTACATTAAATCTTGGGCTGGAGAGATAGGTCCACTTTCTAAGAACCTGCCTAGAAAGCACAAGGGCCCAGATATGATCTTGGACATACCATGCTGGCTGTGAAACCAGTTGTAGTGGTACATGCCTGCAATCCTAGCGCCGGGGAGGCTAAAACAGGAAGATCACTATGAGTCCAAGCTTGTAGTAAGACCCTGTACAAAACAAATGAAGGAACAAATTTATTTTTTATTTTTTATTTTTTATGGAACTGGGGATTGAACTCAGGCCCTTGTGCTTCACAGGGAACTGCTTATTCTATTGAGCTATTTCCCCAGTCTCCTCAAAATGTTTATTAAAAAATTGCATTAACCATATACCAATTTTGTGAGTATGGCCATTTTCGCTATGTTGGTTCTTCCTACCCAAGAGCAGGGTATATATTTCCACTCTGATATCCTCTTTGATTTCCTTTTTTTTTTTTTGCATGCTATAGTTTTCAATGTAAATACCTTATACTCCCTTTATTAGATCGATTCCTGACTATTTCATTTTTTTCAATGCTATTGTGAAAAGTACTTCTATAATTTCTCTCTCAGTGAGTTTATTATTGGTGTACAGAAATGTTATTGACTTTTGAGTGTTTATTTTGTATCTAGATACACTACTAAATTTGGTTATTAAATCAAAAAGTCTTGCTGGAGTTTTTGGGGTCTTCTATACAGAGTATCACATCATCTGCAAATGATGGTTTAATTTGCTCCTTTTCTATCATTATTCGTTTTATTGTGTTGTCTTTTCTAATTGCTCCAGCTACTATTTCCAAAACTAGATTGAATAAGAGTGGTGACAGTGGACATCTGTATCAGTTACTCTTCACTCATTGCTGGGACAAACACCTGACACTTGAAATGAAGAACGGAAAGGTTTGTTTAGCTCACAGTTACTGGAGGTTTCAGTCCATATTTGGCTGTCTCCAAGGCTGAGTGGAACAGGACAGGGAGCATCCAGTTCATGGAAGTAGGACAGCAACAAAATGGTGAAGGAGGCAACCAACCAACCAGGGCAGCAGAGAGCAAGAGAGAGTCTGTCTCTCCATCTCTCTTATGTGACATTCAGGCTCTTTGCCTTTGGCTATTTGTCTCAGGTCACACCCATAATCCCAACAGTACTCAGACTGATAATCTCATCAGTACTAAAACACATAATCTCAGTGGACCATGAGTTAACCTCAAACTCTAGAAGTCCCTTCCCATGATTGCATGATGCTTTGGGGAGACAGCTAGACACAAACCATAACAACATCCTTGTCTTATGTCTGACTTTGGAGTGACAGCTTTCAGTTTCTGACCATTTTGTATGATGTTGACTCTTGTTTTGTCATAGATGGCTTTTGTCAGATCCAGATATAGACCATTTACTCTAATTTTTGGTAGATAATTTATTTTTTAATTTTATATCATGAATGGGGGGTAGCTTTGCCAAATCTTTTCTTTTTTTTTGAATCTACTGAGTTGATCCTGTGGTTTCTGTCCTTGGCTTGTTTTCCTTTCAGTTTCATAGGAGAATTTGAGGCATAGTAGCACTGGATATTTGCTAGATTTCTTGTAGAATTTAGTAATGAATCTATCAGGACCTGGGCTTTTCATTCTTGGTAGGTTTTTAATTATATTTGCAACTTAATTGAGCAATATTGGCTTACTTAGAATTTTCTCTTTTCTTGATTCAGTTTTGGTAATTCATATGTATCTAGAAATCTGTCCCACTTCTTCAGTGCATTCCATCTTATTGCAATAAAGTTTCCCAATGTAGGTTTTGACAACAACTGGGATTTGATCTTTTTAAAAATATTTGCACAGAAAAAGGAATCAATAATAGAGTGAGGAGAAAAGCTACAGAGTGGGATTTTTTTTTTTTAACCAGCTATTCCTCAAAGGACTGATATCTAGAATATATATTAAAAAATTCAAGAAAATCATACTTCAAAAAGTTAAAGACCCAATTCAAAACTGGGCATCAGAAAAAGATACTTCTCAGATGAAGAAGTGGCAACTATATGAATGAAAAATGGTAATTATATGAATGGAAAAAGGGTTAACATCACTAGTTATTTAAAACATGCAAACTAAGGGCCAGCCAGATAGCTCAGAGGACTAAATCACCTGCTTAGGCAAGCACAGGGAATGGGGTTTGATCCCTGGTGTGCAGCGCTGGCCCCACCCCTGGGCACATTGAGGGGGTGATTGAGACTGTGTATGATGGCGTGCACCTGTAATCCCAGCGCTTGGGAGGCTGACAACAGGAGGATCACTATGAGTCGGATCTGTGTGGTGAGATCCTGTAGATCCTGTACTAAACAAATAAAAAACATAAAAATACAAATAAAAAAACACACAAACTAAAATAATGCTGAGATGAAATTTCATTCCAGAAATAATGGCTATTATCAAGAAATCAATCAATAAGAAATGCTAGCATGGTTTTGGAAAAAAAGGAACACTTTTCTACTGTTGGTGCAGGCTGGGGCAACCACTGTGGAAATCAGCATGACAATCCCTCAAAAAAGTGAAAAGTAGAGGTTTGCTTTTCTTTTCTTACTTTCTTTTTAATGTATTTGGTTCAGGGTCTCACCTTGCATCTTGGGCTCACAGTGACCCTCCTGTTTGGAGCCCCCCCCATTGCTAGGATTACAGGTCTGTGCCACCATGCCTGGTCTTGGTGGCTGGCTCTGTATGCCTGCCAGCATGGCATGTGGTACCTGGAATCAGACCTCAGTCCCTGTGCTTGTCTAAAGCAGGTGCTTAGTTCACTGAGCTATTTTGATGGCCCTAGATATTTCATTTGAGCCAACTATTCCCGTTCTTAATAACATCCAGAAAGAATTAAAAATGTCCTATCATGTGCACCTATGTTTATAGTAGCATAATTTGTAACAACTTAATTGTGGAAAGGACACATATGCCCAACAACTGAGGAATAGATAAAACAGATATAGTATTTGCATACAATGGAGTACTACTCAGCCAGGAAGAAGGACGGATTTGAGCCACTTGTATGTAAATAGGTGAACCTTGAGTCTATAACTAAGTAGGACATACATGTGTAAATATTGTTTTTCCACCACATGGAACTAAAGACAAAAATAAGGATGAAAATGTATGATAGGTATTGTGAAGCAGGGAGAAAATGCTCAAATCAGACGGGGAGCCAGGGTAGGCAGAGCAGGAAGTCAAAGGAGGGCAAACAAAAACATGAGAAAAAGATAGAAAAATGATAGCAAAACCATTGTAACTAGGGAAGTGAAGAGGGGTTGAAGGGAGGGTAGGGGAGTGACAGAAGAAGAAGAAGAAGAAGAAGAAGAAGAAGAAGAAGAAGAAGAAGAAGAAGAAGAAGAAGAAGAAGAAGAAGAAGAAGCACCAAGAGATAGCAGGTGCAGACAGGCACAATTCCCTACCGTGAATGGGATCACTAGGTGTATCTAAAATGTACCAACAAATTTAATTAAAAACTTTATATTTAAAGAGTCCATAATGATCACATACAATGTTTTCAGTAAATTTACTCATACTTCAATTCAATCATTTCAACCTACTTCCTTGTATGAATTTACCAACATTTATAACCCCATTGCTATTGTTGGATATTTAGGGGATATATTGAGGTTTTAGCTATCATAAGTCATGAAATAGTAATTGTTCGTGCCACACATTTTTCTAAATAGGCTAAAGAGATAAAGTCTCTCTCTCTTCCTTTCTATACCTCCCTCCCTCTCTACCTCTCTTTCTGTCTCACTCTCCCTCTCTCTGTCTCTGTCTCTGTCTCTGTCTCTGTCTCCTTCACTCTTACTCACTCTGTTATTCTCTCGCTCTCCTGCTCTCTCACCCTCTCTCTTTCTGCTACATGCCTGAGGTGGCAAAACCTATGGCCAGCATGCCCCAGAAAGCACGTGAACCTGTTAGCGCAGCCGACGAGTCACTCACATGCTGATCCAGCAGCCAAGTGTTCAGGTTTAATGGCTGCATTGGCACTTCATCATAGATACATTTCTGGGCTCTGGATTCCTTCTTGGTCACTTGGCCTCTAAAAAGTTCACTCTTGCTGCTCTCTACAAATCCTCTGCCTTCGTGAGCACAGAAGCTCCTTTCCTGACAGTAATTAGTTTTGTGACTGTGCTGAAACCGGTGTCATAGAGGAGGTCAAGCACACATGGGCACGCACTTCAAAACGTCACCACACTTTCCCAGGAACTGTCCTTGGTTCAGAGAAAAGCAAATGCCATGGGCCACGACAAGTAGTCTTTTCCTTAACTTTTTGTTCATTAATGCCATCTGCCTCACACATCAGAGAAAAGTATGGAGCTTTGCACTGCATCATTCAGTTTTGACTGTGGTCCTTACCACTATTTTTCAGGTGTTGGTATTTGTGATTCTGTTATTTTCAGTTTGAACCCTACTGCTGCCAGAACTCATTCTAATGAAAATGTGATCTCTCAAAAATGTCAGCCTGATATCTGAATAGGAAGCCATAGAAAGGCATCGACTGAACTGGAACACACAAGCCGGTTTCCTTTGTGAAAATGCAGGAGGGAGTAAGAAACTGTGATCCGGGAACGGGCAAACCCAGTTGTACCAGAATGCACAGGAGAATTCATGGCACCACCTCAAGACGTGATGGCAGATATGCATCAAAGGAAAGCTTCTGACACAAAGTCTCAAGGGACAAAGAGAAGGAGGAGGAATGAGACAGTCACATGAACCAGGACAATTCCCTGACACTGATCCTGAGGAATCGGGTGTACAAATTACCTGACCAAGCATGTAAAGCAACTTCTCTGACGTAACGGAGGAATCAGACTACAGGCCAATTTCCCTGATGAACTGACTCAGAATTCTTTAACAAAACAAGAACAAATCAAATCCAGAACCTCATGACAACCATCAGTGCAGATCCAGGTGCCCTGGATTCATCATTTGCGTGAAAGAGTGGTTCAACACACACACACACACACACACACACACACACACACAGAGAGAGAGAGAGTTCTGTGTTTCCACATTAGTAGAAGGAAGGCCCTGAACATTTCAACAGATAGGGAAAAGTATTTTAAACAGTTAGTGTTTTTTCTTTGTAGAAAACATGTGCTAGAAACAAATTCCCTCAACATTATCAATTAATAGTGAAAAACTGGATATTTGCCCCAAGACTATCAGACAAAGAAAGGACATGCAATTTTGCCATTTCTATTTAAAAGAATACTGGAGCTGGTGCCATAGCTCAGTGGCAAAAGCACCTGCCTGGCAAGAGTGTGATCCCCAGTACGGGCGGGGGGTGGGGGGAGGAAGAAAGGAATAAATAGTGTGAGTCACTAAGTAATAAAAAGAAATGATAAGCCATCTTAGCTGAAGAAGAGTTAAAATTATCTTATATTCACAAATAGTTTTACATGTACAAGTCTAATAATTCCACAACAAATTTATGAAAGCTATAGAACATACAACTAAATTGATAAAATAGTTGTATAGGCTGACAAAAGTTAACTCACGGGCCAGCCTTATCGCTCAGCCGACAGAAGCTTCTGCTTGGGCGGAGCACAGAGGCCCGGGTTGGATAGCCGGTGAGCTGTATGGTGCTGGTCCCACCCTGGGGGCCCACTGTGACAGCGGTTGAGACCGGATATGCTGGCGCGCTCCAGGCTGAAAACAGGACCATCACTATGAGTTTGATCTAGTAATGAGACTCTGTAGATCTTGTATCTTCTGTGCTAAATGCATTAAAAAAATTTAACCCAAAAGAAAAATGGAACAACTTTATTTAAAATAACACCCAACAATCAAATACTCTGGAATAAATTTAACTAAGAAGGTGAAAGCCTTGCACACCACAAACACAAAATATGAAACATTACCGAAGGAAGCTAAAGAGTTGATGGGTGAAACAGCATTCAGTAGTCACAGGACATGCTCTTGTCAGTTTTGCATTGCTGTACTGAAGCATCTTACAGTTCTGGAGGCTCAGACACATGGATCCAGAAGCGGCTGGGTCGTGGTGAGGAATCCAGGCAGATGCCACCACAGTGGTGGGAATGTGTGTGGGAGGTGGGATCAAGTGGCAAGACAGGAAGCCAGAGCAGAGGGCAGAACCAGCTTTTCTTTTCCTTTCTTTTTATGATAACTTTCTCAAGAGAACTAACTGTGTCTCCAGAGTTTTCTCTTCAGACCCTCTGAATGCGGTGCCTGTATCTGGCCTAGTAACTTCCTGCTGGGCCTCACCTCTTGAAGGTCTCACCGTTGTTTAACATCACCACACTGTAATTACCCTCCTAACACAGAGAACTTTAGGTTATGCACTATATCCAGACCATTATTTCACTGATCTTTTTTAATTGTCATTGTCAGTAATTGTTATAATTTATTCAAGAAGTGTGACTGAAATATTTTTAATCTTTGTCTGGTGCATAAATGTGTCATCACTCGCCCCTTTGTCTGCAGAGGCTGTGGTGTAGGAGAGTAAGGAATAATGTAGCTCATGAGAGGAAAATTATAGATGTTCACACTGTTTTAAACTAGAACATCTACTAATCCTAAACTGTAGGCTCAGTGGTGGACTTCCTCTACAATGTTGTTTGCCTCCAAAAATGGAGATAGGAATTCTTGGAAGCAATGTGTGTTTGAAGTTTAGGTTCACTCACTCATATTTGCAGGAAGAAGAACATGGCCGACCCATGACAGAGTAGATTTCTAACAGAAATGGAAGGCACTGAATAAGTCCACTGTGAGGATATTTAGACATTTGCAGGTTTTGTTGTTCTGGTCTTCAGAGAATTTTGTGACAAGTTTTCTATGGTTACTCCAGTGTTTCCCATTCAGTCTCATAGAGTAGGGTTCATACACTTCTCGTTTAGGTTGGTGGATGCTGTCTCTCATACATTGAACAAGGTGGCTTTGTACATGTAGTAGGTGTGTAGTTAAAGTTTGTTGACTATAAGGTGTTTTAAATGGAGGATATCAATAGTGCTACAAGGAAAGAAATTACTGTAATGAAATTTCTGTAATATGAGAGAATGACTTTGAACTTTTACTAACATATTAGAAAGATATTAGATGTTTTACTTAACTGCAGTATTTTAAACTTCAGAGGAACCTAGAAAATATCTACAGCTTCTTAATTTTCATACGAGATTATTGAGGCCCACTCAGTAAAGACAAAATCCACACTGGACCCTATTCGTCCCATTTTAACCACTGTGTCTGCCCTCTAAAGGAAACGCACTCTGAACATATTATTTAGCTCATGAGTTTGAATTCCTGCAAGGCAAAAATAATCTAATTTTTTTATATGTTAAAACAATGGTTACCCTGTAGACATTGTATTAAATACATATATCTTTTTTCAAAAAATGGTTAAATTTGTTAATGAGTTAAATTATTCTTTATAGATTTTATTTGCTTTGAATTTTAATTTTATTTCAATAAGCTGGAATTTCCTGTGGTTATAGATTTCAAGACACAATAAAAAGTTACTGATCATTGCAACTTTTGCTATGTTTAGGCTAATATAAAATTAGATAACTCTAAAATGTGCTAAGCTTTCATGGTAGATTAAGTAATATTCCAGAACACTTGAAGGCATCTAGGCACTCATAATGTATTAACATGCAGTCAGATCAGAACATTTTCCACCTTCAAAATTATTCAGTGATTTGCTAATATCAGAGAATAAAACGGAGATCTTGATATTCATGATATAAGATGTGTCTCTATTCTACTTTAAAATGCCTCCGTTTTCTTCTTTGCTTCCTTTAAACCCTAAGCAGATGTATGTGCCCACTGTTTCTTGTAAGGGGCAGTTTTCCGGCCTTGTTTTTGTGTCTTTAACGTTGCCATGGCTACTTTTTTGATCACTGATCCATAAGCTCTGTGACAAGTATAGTTCTGTCTGTTAATTTCCTTATGTATCGAGGTCCTCGTACTCTGATCTAGGCTTTCGTTTTCTGACATGCTTCTAATGGTTACTTGAAGGCATCAGTGCCAAACTCCTTTCCACTGTGCATCCCGGTACTGTAAATTTTTATTGCCTGTTAATTCATAAAAGGATCCTTGTCGGGTTCTTTTAAATAATCTCCATAGCATCTTTTGTGTTTCAGGTGTTCTGTGAACAGCAAAGAAATTAATACCTTTAATAAGAACACAATATTAGGGAAGAGACTTTTGAACATTATTAAGCTACCATATTCTTATATCAGGGCTCCACAAACATTGGTGATTGGGGCTGGGGAGACAACTCAGTGGAATAAGTGATTGTCTGGCAAGCACAAGGTCCTGAGTTCAATCCCTGGTACCATAAAAAATGTTGATTAATGATCTCTCCTATGAATTTATATGATTTTTAAAAATAGTTTTAGTTTTGTTTCATTAAAACATATCATAAATAGGTCAAAACAAATAAATATTTTAATACAAACTTATTATCTGACTATAAATGTACAAAACTAGCATTTATTAGATGAAGCAACTGGTATCCGGGAAAGAGTTCTGATATAACAAACCCCAGAACTGGGAAAATATATAAGACAAATATTTTCAGACAGTCACAAGCAACAGTAAAAGATCACATACATACACTACCAGAGTAAATCTCCTACTGTGCTTATGTAATTGCCAACCTTTCTGCCTGCACCAATTTTTCTGTCTATAGCGTGAAGAATTCATGATCTGTAAAGATGCTTCCCATACTCTGAAGAACTAAGGAGACAGAGACCAGACTATGGGGCAGCTTAAGCAGTTTAAATCTGTGGACTCTGTCATGAGAGAGAAGACAGAAGCACAGCAAGAAGGTTCTGGAAGATTGGACAGAGCAACAATACCAGCCCACCTCTAGGGAGTGAGACCTACATGCATAGGCGAAGAGCACACAGTGTTTACCAGTGTGAAGATATCAGATTAATAGTAGAAGAGAACTACAGTCAAGTGAACCAGGCTGGAGAGCAGTAGTTCTAGAGACACACAGGAATGATGTCAGTATCTGCCTCCTTAATTCCACAGTGTCTTGCTACAGCGAAAAAGCAAAACACAACACAATACAACATAAAATATTGACATTAGCTAGACATCATATGATCTTCATATGAGGTGAGATTTAACAGCAATTTCTTCAATAATGACTACCATAGGCTTTCTCTTACAAAACCCAAAATGAAGACTCAAATACAGTTTAGAGATTGAGTTCTTCTAAATGGTGGGGATTAAAGTAATACTTTGGCCTCTCTGAAAATCCACATTGACAAAATAAAGGCTCTAGTCTACAGATTGCAACATAATCAGTAATTGAACTACCTTCTAAAACAGCAAGGAACATTTCTTATAAGAAGACTTTCAAAAGTTAGAATCTTAACAGTGTACTAGTCTGACAGTTGAGTGTTTATTTAAAATTCACAACATATAAAAACAGGCACATTTGACCTGTAGTGAAGAATAAGGTGATCAACAGAAGCTACATTGAAGATAGTTTAGTCGTAGAATTTAAAGTAAGTAGTATAAATTTTTCTTAAAGAAGAAACAACAAAAAAAGAGATATTCTTAGTGAGTGACAGGTTGAGAAACTCCACAGAAAAATCTTAAATACAAAAAAACAAAATAAAACAACAACACCAAAAACAACAACAACAACAACAACAACAACAACAACAACAACAAAACACCCTAGAAATTCTGGAATGGAAAAGTGTATTAGAAGTTTAAAATGTTCTAATGGAAAAGAGAAAATTCGGAATAGAAAATATAAGAAATATTGATGATAAATATGTAGAGCTTATTTGACTACTGAGGATAAAAAGCAAAGAAAACATTTAAGCTTAAAGAAGTACCAAGACAAAGTGTGTAATATTTGTTTAGTCTTATTTCTAGAGGAGAAAATGAGACAATGAAATAAAAATATACTTGAAGAAACAGCTTCCAATAACATTTCAAATTTGTATAAAATAATTTATAATGACTAATACCTCAGAAAACTTCAAGTATAGTAGATCTAAATAACAGCACATCATAGTCATACTTCTGAAGTACTACTAAATAAATCTTAAGGGCAGACCCAGTGAAAAGAAGACTAAGCAGAAGGGAACTATAGCAATTAAAAATTGCTGATTTCTCATTAGAAACAATGTCAACTAGAAGACAATTTAAGGGATGATTCAAATCTTACTTTAAAAATGGCCACTGTGGATCTTATGTTCAATTAACAGTCTCCAAAACTCTCCAGGTAGGGTTGGTGGGATAGCTTAGTCATCAAAAGTACCTTCTTAGGCAAGCTTAGGGAACCACAGGGACTGTGGTTCGATCCCCAGCACCACATGCTGGACTAGCTCCACCCCCAGCATGGGCTGAGCTGGTCATAATATTTAAAAAAAGCAAAAAAAACAAAAAACTCTCCAGGTAGAATAAAAGACAAGAAATAGAATCCACTCACAGCACTGAGCTCCGAAATTGTTAGAAGAATGGCCTTAGAGCAACAGAACATTATAGTGACTGGCAACAAATCTATAAGGACAATTAAGAAGAACTGAAAATGTATGATTAGTGGAATGTATAGATGATTCTGCTTTTGCCTCATAATATATCTAAAAAATAACAGTCTAGTTTTGATTTAAAACATATGTGAAAGACAAAGACAGTTGAAGAAAGTGCATGGGTGGTGAAAAGAGATACATTGTTTCAGGGTGATTCCTTTGCCACATGTGAAGCAAGCAGTGGAAAGTGGAAGCAGGAACAGGAAGGGGGAAGTTTGTGCTACTCTGAGGGACGGTGTAGTAGACTAGAAAAGCTTTAGCTGTAATCTAAGAAAAGGTATCATGTTAGCTCTAAGTAGATGCACACTGTAAGTTGTAGAACAAAATCAAAATGTATACTATTAGCCTTAAAACAACAACTAAGAAGTAATCACAGAGGAAGCAATAGACACAATAAAAGACACTAAAATACTTTAACTCCCAAAAAAAAAAGGGGGGGGGGTAGAAAAAAAACAAAGCATGAAAACAATCAGAAGAGGCCAGTGAAATAGCTCTGCAGAGTAACGTGCCTATATCAGCAAGCTCAGGAAAGTCAGGGACCACAGTGCCAACCCTGGAACCACATTCCGGGGCAAGCCTTCCTCCAGGGCAGTCTAAGCCTGCTAGAATCTGGGCATGGTGGTGAAGGCTTGTAATCCCAGCACTGGGGAGGCTAAAAGTGGGAGGATCACCAGGAGATCAAGCTGCATGGTGAGACCCTGCAACGACCAAATATATTTTAAAAAATTAGAAAACAAATGACAATATTTTAAGCATAAATTCAGACAATAATTTAACACTTACATAGCGCTATTCATAACACCTTTAGTTACAGTAGCCCCAAACTGGAAGCAACGGGATTATCCATGAACAGATGGATGGTTGACAAATAGTAGGATATCCATATAATAAAATATTAATCAGCAAATAAAGGAGAAATGAAATATGATGGTTGTTTTCAAACTATTGTGTTTAGGAAAACGCTAGCCCTAAGGGTACACATGTTCTATGATTATACTTATATGATGTTTTAGAACAGGCAAAATGAGTCCATATAAAGAAATTAGATTAATATTTGCCTGGGGCATGGGATGTTGTATGTCAATTGCAAAAAGCTATAAGAAAATTTTTGGTGAGAAAATGTTCTACATCTTGAAAGGATTAGTGCTTAGATGGTTATTAGTCAAAAGTTACCAAATTACATTACCTAGTTTTGTGGTTACTGTATATAACTTAAAATGGACTACATATAGCTAATAGTTCAGTAAGATTCACTTGAAATGTTTTTAAAGAAAAGTAGAAAGACTACATGGTTTGCCTATGCCCCTTCTGGGTGAATACCTAAAGGAGACAAGGCCAGGATAGAAAAGAGATATGTGCATATGCATGTTTACTGTGGTACTATTTGCAGTAGCCAAGTTATAAAATCAGGTTAATATCCATCAACAGATGAATCAATTAAGAAAATGTGGCTTGTGTATACCATGCAGTATTATTCCAATACAAAGTAGAACAAAATTAATTCATTTTTTAAGGAAATAGGTGGAAATGGAAGATATCAGCTTAACAAGCCATATAAGGCAAGGCAAGATCACCTATTTTCTCTCACCTATAGAAACTAGAAAAATAAAAGATTACTTGGAAGCAAAAGGACTTTTAGGGAAGGGAAAAGGACTAGGGGAGGGCGAGCTTCG
>PVJA010046598.1:0-15047 GCA_004027025.1 Myocastor coypus
GCCACCATACCCGGCTCAACAATGGATATGTTTTAAATATTCAGAATGTCATTTCTATATGAATCATTTATGTAGTATTGTATAACAGGTGTAAGTTACTTCATGCCACTTTAGAAACAAGTGGCATCACATTTTTTTTAGTTGACTAACTCAAATTAAATCTTGGCTCAGTCCCAGTGAGAATTCCTAAACTTCATCTATGGGTGTAGCCTTCATCTTCCTTACAGGGACTCAAAGCATTTAAGTGTCCAGGATTCTATTGCTTCTGGAGAAGCCACAAGACTCCTAGCAAGTCCTCCTTTCCAGTTGGGCCCCTTGTCTTTCTTCCCTGTATCCCCAGGGAAGGTGATTTTCCCATGAAAACAAGATCTGCCCTAACACAAAGACACTAGTTATACTCTTACAACCAGACAGAAAACAACTTCTGTTGTTCACTGAGACCCCTACAACATGGTGAAAGTAGAAAAGTGTTACAGTGAGTTCTCACAGGAATTCATTAAAGAGGTATAATTTGAATCAGAACTTGAAATACTTCTATTGGCTCACAGTTTCAGTCTGTGGTCAGTTGGTCCTGTTGCTTTTGGGCCTATGAGCAAGACATTACATCACAGCGGGGAGTATGTAAAGGAGCAAATCTGCTAATATCATGGCTGGGACCAAGAGAAAGGAAAGGGGCTGCGGTCTCAGTGTCCCCTTAGTGGACTCCCAAAGGACCCAACTTCCTCTCACTGGGCACTACTTCTTGCAGGTACTACAAACTGAAGACAGAGTTTGTGACACATGCTTGGGGGTCATGTAATATCCAAAGTAACCGGACCTTACACTAAGAAGAGAATGTTCTTAGCAGACAGAATCACTTCTGATGAAACAGTGAGTTAAAAGGAACACAGTGTTCAGAAGTAAAAGTTGTTTGGCATGTCAGGAAAATGCAATTTGCCTTCCTAAGAAGTTTGGGCTTGCTCTCTGTTGGCGGGCCTCAGGAGCCCATGGGAGATTTTCACAGGTGAAGTCCCAAGGCTTAAGCGCGCACATGTGCAAAACAACAACAGCAGACAGCATGGAGCAGAGCACAGAGCCAGAGTGGCCTCTGTCTTTATAATTCTTACACAGATGGTTATCTCATGTTTACATCTTTACATTACATAACTAGCACATGCATGTTTACCTGTACTGAGTGATGGTGACATGACTGTATCCCACTGTGCACCTGAACTAGACAAGCAAGGTTATGTCCTTAGATGTCCTTTATCTTTAAAGCAGAGTGGTTTCCCACATTCCCAAATAATCATTTTTCCACATACTGTTTTAGAAAGCATGCGAATTCCTTTAGAAGAATTTGGACATGTTTGGGCTCTCCTTCAATCGCAACAGCCCTACTTTGCCTCCTATGAAACTTGGATCAGAAGACCTCATGAGTAAAAGTTAAAAGGGGTTTATACCGCTAGTCGTCTACCATGTATTTGCTTCCTACCAAGCCCTGTCACGTTAACTTGCCACGTGTAAGATTGGTTCTTGCCCAGAAGAACCAGTTCCGGGAGACCGCATGTGGTGAGGTTCCACAGACACGACTGCAGCACTGAACCTGGGCAGTCCTGAGCTTGTTCTTCCACCATGTGGATGTACTTAACCTGATTTCGGTAAACATGAGTTTTGATAAGTTACTTCACCTGCAACCCCTGGCGCTCCTTCCTAGTTGAAAGTCAATGGGCTTTTACAATCCCATAGTCAGATATTCAGAACAGAAGCTGGAAGAAGGCATTGAACAAACTCGGATCACCAGACGCAACCAAGAACCCAGCTTCACAACACCTACAGACGGGCTGACGTCACTTACACGCGCAGCTCCGCGAAGGACTAAGTGGCGCTGGTCGCCCGATCCGCCCCTCTCCCATGATTGGCCTTCCCCGATTCCCCGCCCCTGAACCGCCATTGGTGTCCGCCATTGGTTCCCGCCGTGGCGCAGCCCCGCCCCTGGCGTCCCGGTGTGCACCTGAGCGCGTGGCTTGCTGTCGGTTGTGGGAGCCTCCGAGGGTCGCTGAGGCAGTCGTAGCTGCGTCTGCTTCCTTTGATTTCTAGGCCAGCACGTGTCCTCCCTGCAGCCAGACAGCCGTGCTGCCTCTCCAGCGCCTCCTCCCTGCCCATCGCACGCCCCAAGACTTCTGTCTTTGTGCCGGGTTTTCCGCGTGTACCATCTGGGACGCGTAATCGAGGTGGCGGCTCAGGTGTGGCGTTCCCTGAGCGCCGGTGGCGTGAAAGCCCGCTCTGTGCGGGTCCTACACGAGGCTGTCGGCGCCTCACACCCACACGGGGCGGGGGGAAAGCAAGGGGAGGTCTGGGGCCCGGAAGGGTCTGTGGCCCCGCGCCAAGTCCTCCAGTCAGAGTTGCTGTGGTGAGACGCGAGTGTGTGTAAGAGGGCACCCAGCCCTGTCACTGTGGGTGGGAAAGGGACGTTCGTGTGAACCCGGTGCATCAGGATCAGAATGTGCGCTACTGTTTCTCACAGCTGTGTGATCATGAACTGCCCACTACTGGACAGAAATAGGTGCAGTGAGAGAAAGGAGTGCTGTACCATCTTATAGTGCTTCTCCTTCAGTAGTGTTTTCAAGTTCATCCTGTTGGTTGGCACGCTTTGTGGGATGGTTAACAAAGCAAAATTTTACTGTCTTAGGCCCTTTACTGTCACTGGGGCGAGATAGCCGGTGCCCTCAGCTGAAGAGAGGAGAGAGTTATTTTGGCTCACAGTTTGAGGAGTTCCCAGTCCATAGCTGTCCACGTCAAAAGCAGAAACAGCGTGGAGGAAGGGCCTGGGCAGAGGACAACTGCAAAGGTCAAGGAGGTCAGGAAGCAGAGAGAAAAGGGAGGAGGTAAATCCAGAACAGCACATTTATCAGAGGATTCATGAGTGGGTTAATCTACTGATATAGCACCTCCATGACCCAGTCACCTTCAAACACACAAGGCCTTGGGGGATACCCCAGAACTAAACCATAACAGAAACTAAACACTAAAATTGGACTGTACCTGAAACACAGTACAATATACACTCAGTAACTATGTACATATGAGATGAATAGCTGTGCCTAACCAAGCCTATCCACTGCTGCATTCGCTGTACTAGAGTTAGGTCTCACGATAGTAACTCTGCAGATGTTGGTCACATGGAGAAATTAAGGGATGCGCTGTGGAACAGGCATTGATGGAAATTTTACTTTTCCAAATAATTGTTTTTAAGTAAAAAAAGTTTTTAAGTTTACATTGTAAATTACAATGCCAGAAAGACTAGCAGGATCTCTGTTTTTATGGAGCTTAAATTCTAGTCAGGGAAGATAGAAAAACTGAAAAGCTGTATCTGAACAAGGAGTTTTGCATAATGACAAATGCAGTGGCTAAGTGAAAAATTGTTAAATGGGAAGAACTTACTTTAGATAGCTTCTTTGGGCAAATCCTCTGAAGAGATTGCAAAATAAAAACTGCTATAGTTGAAATATAGAGAAAGCAACACAAGATGAACTTGGAAAGATAAGTAGAGGCCTAATCAAGTAGGTCTTTGACTAGGCTAAAGAAAGCTACTCTTGGAGTACGTTTGGGATTTTTTTCAAGTAGTAGTGAATTTTGAGGGAGTGATGTAATTGTTTTAGCTTTTTCTTTTTCTTTTCTTTTTCTTTTTTTTTTTTTTTAAAGATTTCATAGCAGATGGATCACAGGGACAAGGAGCAAGATTTGTGACAGAAGATATGAAAAAAAATTCAAGAATCCATGACAGACATTTGAGATAAAATAACCAAAAAGTAGATGTACATGAGATACATTTTACAGGCAGAGCTTATGAACATTGTGATATTTTGAATATGGGGGTGAGGAAACAGAAAGGGTCACCCCGAGCTTCTAGGGTTTTGCTTGAGTCAAGTAGGTGGTTGTACCATTTGCCAAATGGAAAAGACTGGGGAAGAAAGAGGAGGAGATGAGTTTTATTTTGCTTACCTTAATTTTTTAAATGCTGATTGGGTAAGTTCTGGGTCTTGAGTTTTGTGCAGAGAGCACAAGACTAGAAATTAAAAGTTGGGAGTCACTAGCATATAGGAAAAAACTATCTAGAGTAAGTATTCTCATGGAGAACATTCCAGTGATTGGGAGGTGAAAGGGAAGTAAGCAAAGCAGAGAGGAAAAATAGCCAGTGAATTAGGAAGAAACTCCAGACAGGGTGGTGATATAGAAAGGAAGACAACAAAACATGATCAATGTACTAAGTAATACAAGAGGTCAGGTAAAATAGATGTTTATGTGTTGGGTTTGTCAACATATAATAGTTATATACTTTGATAAGTAAAATGAAGAGAAAGGTGGTGAGAAAAAATGTATATAGAAAGGGGCTTGGGAAATAGCTCAGTAGGTTAAGTGATTGCCTGGCAAACTCAAGGGCCTGAGTTCAATCCCCAGTCCCAGAAAAAAAAAAAAATCCAAAAAATTTATATTGGGCTGGGGAGATAGCTTAGTGTTATAAGTGCTTGCCTGGGAATCACAAGGTCCTGAGTTTGATCCCCGTTACTGGAAAAAAAAAAAAAATGTATATAGCACTGTAAGTATCTTAAGGTATTTTACTATGGAGAGCTGATTAGAGAAAGATAGAACATGAGAGAAGGTTTGGGGGTTTTTTTTGTTGTTGTTTTGTTTTGTCTTTTTGAGACAAGGTCTCACTATGCAGTTCAGGCTGGCATTGAGCTCACTTTTTGTAGACCAGACTGGTCTTTAACTTCAACCAATCCTCCTGCCTCAGCCTCCCAAGTGCTGGGATTATAGGCATGTACCACCACACCCAACTGAGAAGTGTTCTTAAAGATACTAAAGCGTGTTTTTTAAAACAAGTGTGAATGGTCTCACAGCATTTAGACAAAATGAAGTATGAGAATTCAAGAAGTAGCCAGGCATGGTGGCACATGCCTGTAATCCCAGCACTTGGGAGGCTGAGGCAGGAGGATCACTGCGAGTTCAAGACCAGCCTGGGCTACAAAAGTGAGCTCAAGGCCAGCCTGAAATGCATAGAGATTTAGTGACAGTATTCAAAGCAAATAAAAGAGAACAAATAAAAGCATGAGAAGTCTCACTTATAATTAATACCAAATTCAGTATTCACTATGACTCAAGGGAAATGTCTATTCTTTTGTATCTAATTATTAATGTGATTATAAAATTTTGATTTGTTTTTAAATATATAGAAGGGATGGGGCTGGGGAGATAGCTTCGAGGCACAAGTGCCTGCTGGGCAAGTGCAAGGTCGTGAGTTCGAACCCTGGTCCCACAAAAAAAAAAAATATAGAAGGGATAGATGAAAAACAGTCTTATTTAGCTAAACCACAAATTAATCTTCTATATTTAGAAAACTAATGAAAAATTAGCCATGAACTTTCACTAAATGATCTACTGTTTAGTCACTAGATATCACTATTTACAACATTGATCTTAAAAGATAAATTCATAGTGTTACATATGAATACACAGGAAAATACAACACAGGTATTATTTATTTAAGAAGAGATGGAAGCCGGGCGTGGTGGCTCACGCCTGTAATCCCAGCACTTGGGAGGCTGAGGCAGGAGGATTGGTGCGAGTTCGAGACCAGCCTGGGCCACAAAAGTGAGTGCAGGACCAGCCTCAACTGCATAGCGAGACCCTGTCTCAAAAAGACAAAAAAAAAAAAAAAAAAAAAAAAAAAAAAAAAAAAAAAAGAAGAGATGGAGCTAGGATACAGCTAAACAGTACAATGGCTGCCTGACAAGCTTAAGTTCCTGAGTTTGAATCCTGGTACCCAGCTCCCCATACCCCCACTAAAAAAGAAGTAAAATTTCCCAAGAACCATGTATTGCTATTCTGTTACTGTTTCTCACTGGGTCCATCAGAAAAATAACAAATTTAAAGCTGACTTAAGTCCTTAGATTGTCTAACATACTCCCTCCCTAACCCAATTTTATAGGTTTGGAAGTAGCAAGACATTTGCTCTATGTAGCAAATCAAATATGGAGTTTGCATTGTCCAGTTCTCTTCACAGCACCACATTGTGTCCATTATTAGTATGTATAATCAAACAGACATTCTAATAAAACAAGGTAAAAATGAAACTTCTAAGTTAGTTTACCATTACTTTAAATGCAAAGCCCAGTAATGCAATGTTGACAGCACATACTTGTAAACATTTGGTAAATGAAGCCTTTTGCTTTAATTTTCATAAACACCTCACTGTCCCCACCTGTATTGCTGTGTCTATGTATTATGTTCTGCCTTAACGAAAAAAGGATTTTGAGAACCTTAATGAAATAGACAGCTAAGCCAGGCACAGTGGTGCACGCCTGTAATCCCAGCACTTGAGAGGCTGAGGCAGGAGAATCTGTGAGTTTGAGACCAGCCTGGGCTACAAAAGTGGGCTCAAGGCCAGCCTGAACTGCATAGTGACGTCCTGTCTCAGAAAGACAAAAAAGAAAAGAAAGACATCAACAAATAAACATTGATGTAGATCCTGGAAAATAAACAAATAGGAAATTTATTTTTATCAATATTTAGAAAAAGTATTCTGTGATTTCTAGTAAGCTTAATTAGTAAACTCATTTTAGTTGTCTTTTTTAAAATTTGGTTCTGCATTCCCTATGTGTGATGAGCATAAACAAAAGTAGATAGCACTACACCCATTAAATCATGATGAGATTATAATTTAGCTAAGATTATACAAGTAGTATCTTTCTGATTTCAGACTCCTCATTCTTTATACCAGCTAGCTACACATCTAATGGGAGGACCTGACAAGATGCAGCCTCTGTAACCTGTGGACATGAATGCTTCTAAAATTAGGTAAGCTTTTATTTACATCAAAATTTTTAAACAGTTGCTCAGATATCTTGCCAAGGTGTTCTTCTGTGAAGATATTGGCTATTTAAAAAATTATTAAAAGGCAAAATAAATAAACTTCAGTTTTTCTACATATTAAATTACAAATTTTTTTAAATGAGATAGGGTCTCACTATATATAGTTCAGGCTGCTCTTGAACTCACTGTGTACCCCAGGCTGGCCATAGACTCATAACAATTCTCCTACCTCAGCCTCCCAAGTGCTAGGATTATAGGTGTGCACTACCACACCTAGCTAAATTACAAAATTTATATCAAGGTAATACTAATTTTGAAAAGTGGTCAAATAAAGAAATATTCAGGGGGCTGGGGAGATAGCTCTGTGGCATAGATTACCTGCCTGGCAAGTGCACAGTCATAAGTTCAAACCCCAGTCCTGCAAAAAAAAAAAAAAAAAGAAAAAGAAAAAGAAAAATATTCAGGGAAAGAAATAATTTCAAGAAAGCAAATTTAAGGAGATACCTAAAACAAAGACCAAAGGGGACAGCTACCCTTTGGTACCTCTCCCTTTGGACAATGGAGAGAGATCTGAAACCTGATATATTCTATCTACCCTGCTTTTGATCTCAGATGTTATGTTTTGCTTCTTCAGCTCATTGAGCAGGTTCTGGAGTTTGTGATTGATTATTGCGGGTGTGGATGCTGCACCTGTCCTGGGGCAGGTAATTGGCATTACAGTGTGAGGAAGGGAGAAAGGCTAGCTGTCTGAGCTGCTGCTGCTCCTTTTGCTCTTGCTCCTTTCCGCTCTCATGAAAAGCTGCTCTCTGCCATGTGCTGCTCTGCCTTGGAGCCAGTTGAGTGTGTACTGAAACCTCTAGTAACAGCTAAGTAAACCTTTCCTTCCTTCATTTTGAGTGTTGGATATTTCTCCTAGCAAGGAGAGAAGAGAAACTGAAACAATATATGTGTTTATGTATGTATTTCAAATTTTAAATTGGCCTGTTGATTCCTTATCTGCTTCTGCTGCATTTAATTTATTTCCTCTTTTAAATTCATTTGAAACATCTATCTTTCCGAGGGCAGGCCAGATAGCCCAGCAGATTAAAGCATGCCTTGCCAGCCCCACACCTGGGGAGTGCTGAGATAGCAATTGAGATTGAGTGTGGTGGCACTCACCTGTAATCCCAGTGCTTGGAAGGCTCAAAACAGGATCACTACAAGTCCTATCTGTGTACTGAGACCCTGTAGACACCGTATTAAATGCATAAAAAAGCATAAAAACCTATCTTTTTCCTTTTCTCTTTTCCTGTCTCCCTCTTCCTTTCCTTCCCTATTCTATCCACCCCCCAACTCTCCCTCTTGTCATAAAGTGCAAAGGTTCATTTTGGCTCAATTTGGTTAGTTGCCAGACATTTGGTGTGCTGTTTGTGGACTTATAGCAGGCAGTGTGCCATGGTAGCAAGCATACAGCAGAGGAAATGATCATTTGGAGGATAGACTGGTGTCCCAGTCTCCTTAAAGGTCACTGCCCAGTGGTCCACGACCTACTGCTGGGCCACACTCTTATAGGTTCCAACCTCTCCCAGCAGTGCCACAGGCTGGGACAAAGCCCTTCTTTAACCCATGGCCTCTGGGGACATTTCAGATCCAAACTGTAGCATCTACATGGTTCCCAAAGCTTATGTCTCTCACCAAGGAAAACACATTTAATTACGTCTTCCTCTGAGACTCTCATAAAGTCTTAGATCTGTCAGTATTGCCCGGAAGTCCATGTCCAAAGTCTCTCCCAAGACTTAAGGTAGATTCAGCTCTGAGTACAAGTGAAAAAGTTACTTGCACCCAACATTTAGTAGTGTGATGGGCACAGGGTCAACATTCATATTCAAAAAGGCAAGACGATGGACAGAGAACATTAGACAAGACCAGAGTCAGCAAGACAAAGATGAAGTCTTGTCTCTCTGTCCACTGACCAGGCAGCTCCTCACTCTTTGTGGCTTGCTTTGCTTTCTTCCTGAGCTTCCCTCAGCAGAGGTCCCATGGTCTGGGGTTCTCCACTGCAGCTTCAACTTCACCCTCACAACTTCACAGTGTATTGCTCTGCCATGGACTTTCTATTAAGGCTCTAGCCCTGTCACACAATGCCTTCCAGCCCATCCTTTGAAATCTTGTTGAGGCTTCCATAACTTCCTGAGTTTCACATTCTCCTTGCCTACCACACCAGCATCATGTGGGTGACAGGTCTGCTGATGGCATGAGCTGTATGAGCTGTATGTTTGTGGGCCCACTTGAACCAGTGTTGCAGAAGCCTCTGAGTGCCTTGTCAGGCAAGCATGGGAAAATGAACCCACTTGGTGATCACATACTCTGGCTTTCTTGTTAATTATGTGGATATTTCTTAATTTGGTGTATCTTCTCTATTCATTAAGTGTTTATTCCACAGATATTTAGAGTATCACTATGTGCCAGGCACTACTATGTCAGTGAAGAGTAAAGCTAGGTATGGTCCCTCCTTCCATGAAGATCAAAGGTTCCCAGTTCCATCTGAGATGGAATAGGCCCATCATAGCCTAGCTTTTCTGCTGCTTATATCAAAAACTCTGAATAAAATATAAAGAGAAAGTACCGGGGCTGGGGAGATAGCTCTGTGGCACAAGTGCCTGCCTGGCAAGTGTGAGGTTGTGAGTTCAAACCCTGGTCCCAGGAAAAAAAAAAAAAAAAAGAGCAAGTACCTGAGGACTGAAAAATAAGCATATCAGGTGAATTATGAAGCACAAACTGCAAAAGTAAATTTTGCTGCTTTTTAAATTTTTGATTTAAGATAAACCCCAATCTCCCAGTGTGTGAGGTTAACACAGGAAACCGAAACTACAACACAAAATTTACTTGTCTGGTCTGAAGATTTGGAAAATGGACCAAAGAAAATGAGGAAGCCCTGTTAGTAGTGACTTTTGTTATTTGTTTTACCTTTTAGTGGATTTTCTTCAAGAGCAGATCCAGTTTATGCATTAGAAGTGACTAAAACACCTTGTTTTGTGACCAGAGAAACCAGGAAAAGACACCCTGAGAGCTAATGTGAGCTGGGAGAGAGATGCTCTTAAGACAGAAAAAGGCTAAAGAAGGCTTCCTTAATTCTAGCTACAATTCTAGCATAGGGTGTTGGATACCACAGGTCATGCACACATTAAGTAAACCCAAAGCTGCAGAGCAAAAGTTGGGAAAACAACTCAGGCCAGAAGCAATGTCAGAAGATAACAAAGCTAATGCTATGCACCTAACCAAGCTGATTGGTGGAACAAACCAAAAACTTAAAAATATTCAGAAAATTTTCAAAGAAGCTTAGAGTCTAGACAAAATGTCTGTATTATACTCTAATACAGACAAAACATCTGTATTATACTCTAATACTCTAGAAGTGCTAAACATATAAAGAACCAGAAAATGATCGCCTTGGAGCAAAGAAAATCAACACAATGAGAATTTAGAGTAATACGCATGTTGGAATTATAAAAGTCTTAACATGGTCCTTAAAACTGTGTCCCCTGTGGTAAATGAAAGAAAAAAAAAAAAAAAAACTCTTGACAGCAGAAAATTAGAAACTATAGAGAAAGAACAAGGCCAGGCCTACTGTCATATGTCTATAGTCCCAGAACTTTGAGAAGATGATGCAGGAGGACTGTAAGTTTAAACCTAGCTTGGGCAATTTAGCAACTTAGGGAGACCCTATCTCCAAAAGTGCTTGGGACTGTTGTTATATAGCTCAATGCAAAGGCCCTTGGGTCAGTCCTCCATACTTTTAAAAAAAGTAAAAGAAAAAAAAACCAAAACAAAACAGAATTTTTCTAACTGAAATATGTAACATCTGAAATAAAAATTTCCCTGGATAAGCTCAATGGCAGAATGAAATGAATAAGAAAAGAATCCATGAACTTGATAGGCATTGTTCACTTTAAAAGAAAACAGCATCAAAAAATGTTTGGAAAGGGCCCGGCGGGATGGCTCAACGGTCTAAAGCGCCTGCTTGGGGAAGCTTGGGCGGCTTCAGGGACCGCGGTTCGATCCCCGGCACCACATGCTGTGCTGGCCCTGCCCTTGGGGTGGGTTGAGCCGGCCATGAAAATGAGTGAATAAACAAAACGGGTTCTGAAACAAGAAAAATAAGTAAATAAATAAATTAAAAAAAAAAAAAAGTTTGGAAGAATAATGTGAACAAAGGCTTAAGGAAGCCTAAGATACCATAGTAGAGTCTACAGACTAATGAGACAGATGCACTAAACAGTCAGCCTAGCCGGGCGTGGTGGCGCATGCCTGTAATCCCAGCACTTGGGAGGCTGAGGCGGGAGGATCGGTGAGAGTTCGAGACCAGCCTGGGCTACAAAACTGAGCTCAAAAGCCAGCCTGAACTGTACAGCGAGACCCTGTCTCAAAAAGACAAAATAAATAAATAAATAAATAAATAAAATAAACAGCCTGCTGAATATGCAATGTAATTTTTGTAATGCATTTTTAAATTTTTTTTCTTTTCATAAGTAACAGTCAGGCATGGTGACATACACCTATAATCCCAGCACTTGGGAGGCTGAGGCAGGAGGATCAGTGTGAGTTCAAGACCAGCCTGGGCCACAAAAGAGAGCTCAAGGCCAGCCTGAACTGCACAGCAAGACCCTGTCTCAAAAAAACCAAAAAAGACAAAAAGAAAGAAGTAACAGCATGATAGTTTCAAAACACATTAGTACATTCCCAATAACTGATACAATATATATTGTTGTCCTCCTAGTAGTTATACAGAGTACAGGGTGTAGATGTGATAATTTTTCTAATATTATTAGTACAAAAATTTCTTCTCATTGAACTAAGAGAAAGCAGCTGTATACATAGTCGAGTATTCCATAATCGCAGTAGGCTACTGGCAAAACTGGCAATGTTGGAAGCTGTTGACTTACAGCTCAGCATACTAATCTAGCTTTACATTTTATGCCTCATGGTTAAACTTTTTTGCTGGGTAGTCAAGGGCAAGTTAAAGCAAGACCCAAATAACAAAACATGTAACTTTTATATCTCCCAAGGTCAGTCAAATCCCCTGAGGATTTACTTTGTAACCATGTACAGTGCTTTGTAGAACTGTTGTTACTGTCAGCTATCTGGATGAGTCACAGCCATTGCTTGACCAGTTTGCTCTCTGTGAAAGCCTGAGAGAATGTTTTCTCTCTAGGTGACTCTATTGAGTTAAATGTCTTGAAGAAAATGGGCAAGGTCCTACAAGCACAGATAAGAAATGGTCCAGATTTAGCCTAGGAGAGGGGTTGTTATAAAGATTTCTTTGAAGACATGGTCTTTGATTCACAGAATAAAAAAAGTTAAACCAAATCAAGGGGGATTTGTGGGTAAGAGTATTCAATTAAAGGGTAAAGTACTAAAGACTCTGCAGGTAGAACCTATAACTTTTGAAAAGCTAGAGGGGCATGAAAGTGGCTTTGGCTCAAGATGGGTACAGCAGTACAACCTTTTTATAGCCTCTTGAGTTGTCATCAACATGGCAATGTCCATAGTGACAAGTTTGCTGATGGCCCTGGGTGTGACTCACACATCTGTGAGTGTGGGATGCCCACCACTTTCCAGGCAAAAATGGTATAGTTGGTTTAAGAGCAAAGCCACAAATCTCTCAGATATTGAGGGCTACCCTATCAAGCACTACACAAGAGTGGGCCCTCTTAAGTTTCACTGGGCAACAGAGGCTGGAGCTGCTACTATAGATCTTAGCTAGTTGTAGCTAGGTCTGGTTCCAAAATCACACTGTTCAGTGACAGCCTGGGTGGGAGAAAGTACAACATGAAGTGAATACCCTTTCCGGAGCAGCACAATATGGCCTATTCTCTGGCAACTTTCTGAACAAGGTTGAAGGTCCCTGAAAACTGCATGATTCCTCCAGAAGGAAAATCGGCAGGTGGCTATGGCATCTGGAGGGTAGCCAGGACCCATTTGCCTTTTTCTTATCATCAGCGACTGTCCTGTTTCAAGTATATCCAGACTAGGGTGACAAAATTTGGAACACAGTGCCTTATTCCCTTCACAAAGTTGTCTTTACTCTGTGCGCCAGCTTTCCTGCTTCAATCACACTATACTCCAGCAGCCTTCCCCAAGTACTCTAACTAGACAGTGGGTAGTTGTTATGGTTTGTGTAGAGTCCCCGCAAAGCCTCATGCAGTCATGGGGCAGCTTTTGGAATTTGTAATTGATGATTGTGGAAACGGGTGCTGCACCTCCCCTGGGGCAGGTGATTTGCATTTCAGTGTAAGAAAGGAAGAGAATTTAGCTAGCTTGAGCTGCTCCTGCCTCTCCCCCCCCCCACTCTTGCTCTTAGCCCACCACCATGAAAGATTGTTCTCTGCCATGTGCCTCTCTGCCTTGGAGCCAGCTGAATATAGACCAAAACCTCCAGTAATTGTGAGCTAAATAAATCTTTCCTTCCCACATTTTGAGTGTTGAGCATTTGTTCCAACAGCAAGAGAAGAATAACTAAGAGAGTAGTATTCTTTTTATTTGGGATGGAGGATTCATTGTAGAAGGCAACCATGTCCAACACCTCTAGACAGCCATCTTACATATTTCGTGTTACGCTTTCTTGGAATCTTATAGGAGATTATGACTGAAAATGGAATAAATCAGTGGTGCATATTATTTCATATATACAACCAGAGTTCATGAAAAAAGAACAGAATATTTTCATATGTACTTTTAAGGTCACCATTATGAATTAGTGAAAAGTATTATATTTCTGCATAATTGTTTTAAAAACTTAAGTTTAAATGAATATATTTTTTAACTCTAGAGATATCTCACTTGACTCTGATATAAATTGATGATAGTCATTATAAAGTAATGTCAGCCATATTTATTTTTATATTGATTTATAGTTCTGATTTTCTTTTAAATTATTTTCCTTTTAAATCTTAGCATGCATACTGCAAAATCAGAAAATAAACATGAGGAGATAAATTTCCTATCAGCTACACCTAGCCAGGTAAAAAATTAAATTTACATTGTAGTACATGAGATTTTTAATCTCATCTTAATTCTATTTCTAAATTTCACTGCTGTGATTTCTTCTATATGTTTTTGTTTTGTTTTGGTTGGCTCAGGAAGCATTAAGGGCAGGTGTGATGCTCTATATGGGGGAGGGTATCGAACTGCGGTTTTCAGGGCCTGAGTGAGTTCACCAAATCATGTGCTTTAATCTGCTGAGCTACTTGGCAAGCCCCTCTTCCATATGTTTGGGTAAGTGTGAAAAGTCATAATGTTGAAAGTGCTACTGAGTGGGCCTAGGAAATGACCAGAAGAAACAAAAGTACTCTGGAGTATTTTGTGTTTTTGTTTTTGTTTTTTATTTTTGTATTTTTTACAGAAGAGTCTACACAGCAGTTCTCAACCTGTGGGTTGTGACCCCGGCGGGGGTCGAATGACCAAAACACAGGGGTCACCTAAAGCCATTCCGAATCATAACTGTAGCAAAATTACAGTTTTGAAGTAGCCACCAAAATTATTTTTTGGTTTGGGGTCACTGCAACATGAGGAACTGTATTGTGGGGTCATGGCATTAGAAAGGTTGAGAAACACTGGCAAGGTGTTCATGGTCTCACTACTAGATCAGGCTCCTGGTGATCTGCCTGTTTACAGCCTCTCAAGAACTGGGATTATAGGCATGTGCCACCACACCCAATTTCAGTTGCCCTATCAGTGCTCCCCAGGGGCAATGTCAGCATGGCAGGCCAGGGATCAAACCCCTGGCCCCTGCACCTGCTTGCAGGTGCTTAAATTCACTTGAGTTATTTGGCTGGCCCTCTAGAATATTTTGGAAATAAATAGCATTGATCTTAGGAATAAGAAAAATATAACTTGGGGCTTGGGAGATAGCTTGGCAGTCTACATGCCTGCCTGGCAAGCACAAGGACTGAATTCTATCCATGGTACCACATGCCATGCTGGCCCTGGAACCCCAGGTGAGCAGTGCCATGCTGGACACTGAAACCAGGCCCGGTGGCACACGCCTGTAATATCAGCACTTGGTGAGGCTGTTTTAGGAGGGTCACTATGAATCTCAACTGCATAGTAAGACCCTGTGCCTAATTAATTAATTAATTAAAAAAGAAAAATGGGCCGGGCGTGGTGGCTCACACCTGTAATCCCAGCACTTGGGAGGCTGAGGCAGGAGGATTGGT
>PVJA010046600.1:0-15112 GCA_004027025.1 Myocastor coypus
AAAGTATAAACAGGAGCAAGACAATTGAGGAGTGTGGTAGGCTTCTGACAAAAAGGGGGCAGCTTCCTTCCTCCTAAAATCTCAGCACCAGCCCCTGTGCTCACCTTGACGTAGGACAGAGTACACAGACCTGCAGTGGCCAGTGACACTTGGAAGTAGTGTTCCAGGAAATCGTCTATGTGACCACAGGGAAAATCTTAGCATGTGACTGTGTCTTAAAATGGTCGAACAGACACTATAAACAAGAGTGCTCAGTGCTTGGCAATATTTTTAGAATGCCCTTGAGTGGGGCTTGTAAAAGAAATGAAGAAAAACCCAAGCACAACATGGGGAAAGAAACACAGTGTAGAACAAAAAATTACTGAGAACAGAAGGTCAGGAAAGTTGAGCCTCGATCCAGCCCTGAACGGACAGCTTTCATTCCCTGGAAAAGTCATTAACCAGCTTGAGCAACAATTTCTCCTACCAAGTGCTAATAGCCTTAATATATTTTAGAGCTACTGTTTATTTTGAAAAACATGAAATAGACAACATGAAAGCATGTGAAAAACCATACTATTTGAATTGCAAGACATTTTAAATTTACTCTTAATAACAAGAGTCTCCTAATATCAAATATCCAAACAACTAGAGAGTTAGTATCTCAATGATTATATGAACCCTTCTGTCTTTAGGCAGGCATGATCTGGTTCTTGTTTTACAAAATACTTCAAATTACATTCACATTATGCAAATTGTAGTGAGTGGTAATGGGTTGGGCAGAAAACTATGCAATTTAGTATTAACCATGTAAGAGATGCAAACGGACATCAAAGAGAAAAAAAAAAAGACTATCTAGGCTGCTATTAGATGCTAATGAAAAACCATTCAATCCTATTGTAATTTAGGAAGAGAATGAAAATATTCTGCGCATGGGGTAAGAGTTTTATAATAGCATTTGATTAAAGTCTGATCATTATTCATTGACTTGTATGTTGATTGTTGTCTGCTGAAAGGCCAAATTTGATTATGCACTGCCTTTGTTAAAAAAAAATTGTAACAGGGGATTCTAAGCAGAATAAGCACCTCTTGGAGTCTTCTTTGAAGCCTTAAGGCAGCATTAGTGATCAGGGGCAGCTGGGCAGAGGATACTACTGATTTTTTTCTCATGTGCCAGCATGGTTTTTCTGAGCAATCAGTTGAACCCTGGCTGAAATGCACATGGATTCCGAAAATAAATGTGCATATGGGAAAACACGCTTCATTACAGATGAAAGATTTATTGGCTTGCCTCTTATTACCCAGATGGTAGCAGAATTAATGGCTCTTTAGAAGCTATAAATTTAGAAATTCTGTTTGTAGATCAGCACTCATATTTACACATTCTGTATGCTAGCTAGCCTATGAGACAGCTGATCCATTGAAAAGTGTCTTTTCTTCAACTCTATTTGGTACACAGTGGCCCTATTTACTTGGAAGAGTGCTTTATTTTCTGAGGAACAAGCATACAGTGCAAATATTCTAATAAACAAAAAATAATACTTGGTCCTTGCAGCGTGAACTAAATCCTCTATTGCTAGTTCCTGGCAAGAGCTCGAGGGAAAAGAATTTTCATCTTATACAGTGGCTGAGAGGTGTGATCCCTGTCAAACTTGTGTCCTTTTTTTCAAATAAATTCAATGCAATGAAACTAAAACTTGCAGGAAGACAATAAGAATTTTAGTCATTACTATGAAAATTATTTTGGGATATTTCTTAAATTTGTATCTCTGTAATAAGGGAAATAGATAACAATGGTTAATCTGAGGTTCTTTTCAGTTCTGACATTCCATGATCCGATGAGTCTGTACTGCTTAGGTCTACCTGCCAGATGTGCAGGATCCAAAATCCGTGGAGTTTAAGACAGTAGTCCTAAATTTGAATGCCTCAATTGACCAGATGAAAGTCAGAAAGCGTGACACCAGTGGCAACTGCAGGGAACAAGGAAATGCAAATTCTTCTTCATCTGCTTTTTGTTTGTTCCTGGGGACTACACCACAGTATTCTGCACACTAAGTGCGCTCTACCGTGGGTCAGCTAGGTTTTCCTTGTACAGGACATGTTATGAATTGAGCTGCTCCCCCCATTATTCTGTGGGTTTTACCTTGCAAGAACTCAATAAGGTAATCTTATTGGCAAATGGAGCTTTTGTGAATTCAAGCCATTAAGATGAGTTTTTCTTGGAGTAAAGTGGGCTCCTAATTCAGTATGGCTGGTTTTATTTAAGCAGGGGGAAACTTAGGTACAGACACAGGAATGACACTAAGGGAGTACTAAAACAGAGATGAGGGCGATTTGTCAATAAACCCCAGGTTCACCAAAATGGCCAGCAAAATCCCAGAGGAAAGGAAAGATACTCAAAACAGATTCAGCCTCACACCCAACAGAAGGACTCAACTCTGCTGACATGTTGATCTCAGACTTTAGCCTCTAAGACTGAAACAATAAGTTTTTTCTTTTCTTTTCTTTTTTCTTTCTTTCTTTTCTCTTCTCTTCTCTTCTCTTCTCTTCTCTTCTCTTCTCTTCTCTTCTCTTCTCTTCTCTTCTCTTCTCTTCTCTCTCTCTCTCTCTCTCTCTCTCTCTCTCTCTCTCTCTCTCGTTCTTCGACCAAGAGTAAGCTTTATTAAACCAGACACATTAAAATAAGAACTGTGTTCTTCCAGGTTGAAAAATATAATTCCAAGGCTCTGAGGAAAATCACCTCCTGCCAGTCCTGAGTTGTTTTTCTCCCCAGGAGCTGATGGGTCACTTTCTTTTCATGCCGCTGAGTGTTCAGCCTAATCTCTTCCCCTCTTCTCTTTTTCTTCTGTACTTCCAGAAGCTGCTCATGAACCTGTTTAGATTCTGCATCGTCTCCTCCTTTCCAGTAGGCTTCTTTTTCTGGGCAGCAAGGAAGACTGCCCTGCGCAGGGGATGCACAGTGCTGAACAGCACATCTGGTTCACTCTGCCTCGCGTTCTGCAGCTTCCTCTCCTGGACTACTGTCTTCAGGTGTTTTATCTGTTACCTAGAGCAGGAGATAAAATTGTATCTGTGAAGTTGAAGTGATTCCTGTAAAGGTTGTTTCACAAATGAAGCCGGGCGTGGTGGCTCACACCTGTAATCCCAGCACTCGGGAGGCTGAGGCAGGAGGATTGGTGTGAGTTCGAGACCAGCCTGGGCTACAAAAGTGAGCTCAAGGCCAGCCTCAACTGCATAGCGAGACCCTGTCTCAAAAAGACAAAAAACAAACAAACAAACAAAACAAAAAAAAAAAACCAAATGGCCTCCGTGGGCCTCGTCCATCACCTCCGCCTTGGTCAGCCATAGATCCCTGACCATCCATGTGCTGGCCCTGCCAGTTCTCTTCCCATAGTGGCTTTCTCCAGGGTTTAGTTTTGGTTACTGGTTCAAACCAGGAGGTTCCAGGACCATAAATTTTGGGCAACTTCTTCTTAGATCCAGATTTCACATTTTCCACAGGGAGAAACCATGAAACTCCTTCACAGGAAGCTGCATTGTTCTTCCTTAACTTTTTGCCCCCAAGGTAATCAGTAAAAAGCTTTTCTCTTCACTATTTTCCTTCTGACCCAGAAGTTACATTGCTGATCTCTTCCAATCTAGTCTTACTGGATCTAGGAGTTGGGAAAGTCACTCCAACATTGCTATGGTTTGTGTCTAGCTGTCTGCCCAAACCTTCATGCAGTCATGGGGCGGGGACTTCTAAAGTTTGAGATTAACTCATGATCTACTGGGAGCATGGGTCTTAGTACACCTGGGATTATAGGTGTGAGTCCCACACCCAGCCTGGGGTGGACTGCCTTAATGCAATTTAAGGGAGGCTATAGGGCTAAGAGACTTACAGAATTACAGACTTCCTCTCTGCAGCCTTTGTTGTTGCTGCTCCTCCTCTTGCTCTTTTGCTGCCTTCCCACACACCCACCGTGCCATGAACTTCTGCTCTCTTCCATTTGCCGTTCTGCCTTGGAGCCAGCCGAACATGGCCTGAAACCTCCAGTAACTGTGAGCTAAATAAGCCTTTCCTTCCCTCATTTTGGGTGTCGGGTATTTGTCCCAGCCATGAGAGAAAAGTAACCAAGACAAAAAGCATGAGTGCTTTCTGGCACCAGTCACAATCTCCAAATTACCTGACGTTATGTCCTTGTTTAACATGTACTCATTTTTTTTTTCATTGCAAAGAGTAGAGTGCAAACTCAAGAAGGTACTGGCAGATGAAACAGTCGGAAGAAACATGACGTCTCACCTAGACATGTCTCCTCTGGTATGCTTAGAACTCACTTAGGGGTGGCCTGCATGGAGTACTTGCTTGTTGCATTTGCTCTACTTCTCAAGGTAATTTGGTCATTGCTGAACGATGCTACTAGATAATTTAATTTGTCTGGATGACAAACATACTCATTCATTGGCAAAAACTGGGGTTAATGAATTTCAGTTACTTAAGCAATTCCTTATGTGGTGTTTTGTTATGGCAGAACTAGGAAACTAAGACAGATGATAACTCATTAACTCCCTACTAGCACTGCCACATAAAGGAAGCTGGTGTGCCCCTGCCAGTTTTCTAAGAGAAGTCAGAAATATGGATTTCACTATTACACATGAAATATTCCAACTTTTAAATTCTGGCAATTATTCTGGCCACAGAAGACCTAATTTAATACAAATGGAGGACATGTCTGATTTATAAGTTATGACTTAAAACTCTACTTTAAGAATTTCTGAATATATCCATGTTATCCTCCTCAGGGCATTTAAAAAACTATTATCTTGACATTTTCATGCATATGCTTTAGGTTAAAACCCAGGAAGGTTTCTGACACAATTATGCTCATGGGCTATTTTGTACACTACAAACATGAAACCAATATCTTTTCCTTTAGTAACAATTACTTGTTTGGTTTGTTCATTCATTCATTCATTCATTTTCAAGCTTATGAAAACAGAAACCAGATTTTCAAAATTAGTCTGATGAAGTTCAAAAATACAAATGGAATTTTAATAGCATATGTTAATTTTATGGATTTAAACTCATAAAATCTATGCATGATAATTATGACCAATGAGAACAAAAAGATAACAAAATAACTAACATTAGGATTTGTATATTACTATCATCAGTTTAATCTTTTGTTTATGGTTTCTGGAAATACTTTGCTCATGTAGATTAATTAGTGGCAAAAAATAAGAGAAATTCCAACAAAACTTACAATATTCAAATTGCTTGAATTTAATTTACTTTTTATCCATCATGAAATATGTTCTACAGGTCCAAAAAATAGATGATAGGTCGAATTTATCTTATGACCTACAGTATTCAGACCACTCTCTTGGATATCCAGTAAAATAATTGCTTAAAAGTATATAATTAGCAAGCAAAAAGGGGGATATTGTAATATTTGAAAATTTCCACCTCATCTGAAAGAAGTTACGAAAGAAAAGGCAACATAGAACTGGTGGGACAAATAGCCTTGAATAAGATGATGTATTTAGACCCAAATATTTTAACAAATACATTAAACATTAATAGACAACCTGATTAAAAGAAAGAGACTAAGATTAGAGTGAGCACAAGCCCAACGATGATTGCCACCAATGAAAAGCATTTAAGAAAGGATGGAAATAAACAATATGTCTCCTGAACACTACAGAATAAAAACTATATTCACATTGGATAAGGAATGTTTCTATGCAAAAAAAAAAAAAAAAAAAAACACCATACAAATGATAAAGAGAAACATTCTGCAAACTTCTGTCTTAATTCATTAAGAACATAGAACTATGCACAACTTACATTCTACCTAATAGCAGAGACTTAAAATATAAGATTAACCTTGAACAGCCACAGAGAGACAAATTCATAGCCAGAAGGGAGAAACTGGTACAACTGTCTATTGTTCATATATCTTTTTCTTTTGGCTGGCTCAGCTTTCGCTGAGGATGGGGCTGGCACAACATGTGGTGGTGGGGATCAAACTATGGTCCTTTGTGCCTGCCTAAGCTTGCCTAGGCAGGCACTTTAGACTGCTAAGCTATCTCGCCAGCCATGGTTTTCTATCTTAACCAACAGAGCAAGCAGCAGAGTTTTAGAAGATTTCAATAACATCTTTAGAAAAACAAAATCAATAGGCACATGTAGAGCACTACCTCCACGAACCACCACAGATTATGCACTCTATTTGAATACAAATGAAAGAACTGAAAAAAATCATGAGAAGCTGTGCCACTGAGAAAATAGCCCTCAGGTTGAGATGACTGCAATAACTGAGTGTGTCCTATGATTACATTCCAATCAAGTTATAAAGCAACTATAACATAGGTAATTATAACATCTGCAGAGATTTAAAAGTTTGTAAAGGGACAGAATAGCCTGCAGATTTAAGAATAATTCATAATTATAAAACATTTGAATTGTATACTATATAAACACGCACATAAAATTTGTAGGAAAGCTAATGCCTAGAGAAAATTTTATGGCCCTTAACAGAGATATTTTTTAAAAGTTTAAAAATGAATAAATTGAACATGTATCTTAGAAAGTTATTTTTTAAGACAAATTGCACATTTAAATATAGATGAGTGGAGACATGGATTCGATACACATATGTGTTTCTCTTTAACTTGGGAGAGCCCAGAGGGAAGGACACCCAGTACAAGCACACTGACTCTACCTCCCAGAGCTTGTTTTCTAACACTGTCCTCCATAAAAAAGGAAAGGGAGCTTATTGAAGAAATTCTGAGTCTAGGATCAAAAACAAAGGCTGTCCTGGAACAACTTTTTTTTTTTTTTTTTTTTCTGAGCTAGGGTCTCACCAAGTAGTGCAGGCTGGCTTTGAACTGTAGCGTAATAGGCTAGCCTGAAACTCACAATGCTCTTCCTGCCTTAGCCTCCCAAGTACTAGGATCAGAGGTACGTGGCACCATAAGAGCTTGAAAATATTTTAAAATGTCAAAATGTGAAGAACTGTGACAGTTCTTGACAAAGCCAACCTACACATATTGTCTAGCATAGCATATAAGCCTCTTTTTGTTGTTGTTGTTTTGTTTTTTTCAGGACTGAGGTTTGATCTCATGACCCTGTGCTTGCCAGGAAGGCACTTGTGCCATAGAGCTATCTTTCCAACCCCTTATAAGCCTCTTTTTTCCTGTACCTGAATCTAGAAATCTTGTGTTGCAGCTGGCCAAGATGGGCTTCTATTTGTTCTGTCCATTAAGTTCTTACTAAATTGGATTCTTCGTTTTAAAACTGTGAAGAACTTGAGAAACTAATGAATTATCTCCTTACAGTTCTTAGGTATGTCAAAGGATATAGAAGCCAATAAAAGAGTTAACAGCCAAAGTTAGAAAAATCAGAGGGGAAAAAAAAAGAAAGAAAAAGAAAGGAAGAGAAAAAGAAATGGTATTGGAATATAACCCAAAATGTAAAACAACCATGAATCCATACTTATATAAATCAATGACTTAATTGATAAGTAATCAAGGCAGAATAGACAAATTTATGTAGAAGATTTCTAAGTCACTTCTGTGGTTTCCCCATCTTCTGAGGAATGTAATGTCTGAGTCCGTAAATCTGAGCTGTACACATTGACTTCCTCTCAAAGTACTAAATATATAAAGGGTGGAAAGGCATAGTTTTACAGTGGAAGAATCTGGCAAATATTTCATTAACCAAAGGATCAAGATGAACATTAATAATGCTATGATGTTTATAGTTTTTGCTTCTTATAGTTTAGATCGAAAATGTCACTAGAGGTCTTGGACATTCATGGGAGAGCCTTTGTAACAGAATTGTACCACAGCTGTGCTAGAGCTGACTTGCTTGGGAAGTGAGGCCTAGTCAGGAGGGGCAGGGCCACAGGAGAGCGACCGGAAAGGAAGGATGCATCTCCCTCTCCATTTGATTTTTCCCTCCCTGCTTTCTGGGCCCTGTAATGAGAGAGCTTCTCCTCCCCACTGGCCCTTCCTCCACACAACTTTGTGGCAGAATCGACTGAACGACGACTGCAGTTTTGAGCCAAAATAAACCACTTCCTTTGTGTGGTGGGTGTTGGGTAGCTACACTGTGAGGAAAATGACACTTTACTTTTTTTTGGTTTTCACCTTCCACAGCACCCGTGCACCCGTGGAAGAGTTCTTCTTTGCTCTGTGCTGTCTCAGATCAGCAGAGACACTGGTCATCTCCGCTCAAGGTGCTTTGGCCAACACTGCTCACCTTGTCTCAAACTGACCACGCAGAAAAGCTGGAGCTATGGGGGCTCATGGAGAGTCTGGTGAACAATATGCTTCTCCTGCCTTTGGGTTCTGAAAGCGGAAGTGAAAGTGAGACTATGTTGCACATCTGGTATGTTTAAGCCAAATATATTGAGCTTAAATATTTGGGCCTTCGGGTCTCTCTTGAACAAAGCACTACATCAGCCTGATAGATTTCTTTAATCCACTGGTCCGCAAAAATTCTGTGCCTCTTTTTCATTTCATAAGATCCTGGCAGTGATGTATGTTTTGCCACCGAGTAATGGTGGCCTGCAGGGGTAAATTACTAATGATGTGGATTGGAGCTTAACTTCATATTTAAATTTTTACAAATCTTGGCTCTGGTAGTTTTTCAGTGAGATGCCGATAATTTTAACATAGGATTTTTTTTTTTAAGCAAATCAAATTTTAAAACTGAGTGAAGTCTGACCCTAAAATAAAGAATGTGTATTGTCAGTCAGCAGACAGCAAACATTCACTATCACATTTCTGCGAGTTGCATTTTAAAAATGTTTGTGAGTCACAGACACTCGAATTTCTACTGCTTTAACCATCTTTTTTTTTTTTTTTTTTTTTTGTCTTTTTGAGACAGGGTCTCGCTATGCAGTTGAAGCTGGCCTTGAGCTCATTTTTGTAGCCCAGGCTGGTCTCAAACTCGCACCGATCCTCCTGCCTCAGCCTCCCAAGTGCTGGGATTACAGGTGTGAGCCCCCATGCCTGGCCCTTTAACCATCTTAAGATGATCGAATTTTTCTCTTCTTTTCTTTATGCCTTCCTTCCCAAGTAATTTGTCCCAAAGGCCAACTGCATCAGAGACCCCCACAAAAGATGCACCTGGATAGCACAGTGGCTTCTGGTGAAGGACTGGGTACCAGGTGAAGTGGGTGAGATGAAAGGGAGCAGCTTCCTGGAGGAAAGGAAGTAGGTCTTGTGAAGAGGATCTGAGACCAAGAACCTCAGCTTCACTGCCACCGATGAAGCCATGTCCACGACCCAGCCATCTTCATGGTCAAGGACAAAACATTTGAGTCTCAGCTTTCCCTTCAATAAATAAGTGACTGGTCCAGGTCAAAAAACATACATGGTCGCACCTTAGGAACCATAGGAATGGTCAGAGGGTAGACATGGGCAGAGCCTCACCCTTGCCTTTATGCAGAATGCTACTGTCTCTTGTTCTGTGACCAGATAGATTATGACCCACATTATGGTCTTGTTGCCAGAAATTTCCTTTGCTTTAAAAATACATGAAATGAAAAAAAAATTAAAAGTCTATATTTAAAAAGTAGTTGACATTTTCATGTTATGGCCCGAGATTTTGATTTGAACACTGAAATGCATGTAGACCCTTAGTGAACAGGGCTGGGCCTAAAGAAGACAATAGCAGAGTTTCTTGATATGAGCCAAGGTAACAGATTCAGACCAAAATTTCATATTACTGACCAGAAAAATCCAGTCAGTCATAAAACTGTAGCTGTTAGGGCTGGCTAGACAGCTCAGTGGATTAAAGGGCCTGCTTAGGCACACACAGGGACCAAGGGCCTCGATCCTTGGTCTGCTGTGCAGGCTCTGCCCTCAGGGCATGCTGAGACAGTGATTAACATTGGGCATGGTGGTGGCATGTGCCTAAAATCCCTGAGCTTGGGAGGCTGAAAGCAGGAGGATCACTACGAGTCTGATCTACATAGTTAGACTCTGTAGGCTTGATCATAAATATAAATAAATAAATAAATAAATAAGTAAAACTGTAGCTGTTCGAACTGAAACAAAAGTTTCAATATTCCTTCAAGATGCTTTTTTTTTAGGGGAGCCAGGAAGATAGCTCAGTAGAATAAGAGCTTGCATGGCAAGTGCAAGGTCCTGAGTTCAATCCCCAGTACCAGGGGGAAAAAAACAGAGATGCTTTTTCTGCTTAGACCCTGAAAGTCAAAGTTTGGTAAGGGTTGGGCCTACTATAGCCTAAAGAGGTCCATGAAGTAAGATCTCAGACACATTTCAGGTACTCAGGAGAGGAAAGGCCACTGGTTTAGTAGTTCAAAGCCATTTGACAAACAATAACCCACCACACAATGCTCTATGTTTCTTTTATTGCCAAATACAAATCAAATCCAGACTTGGGCAAAGATAGATGCTATCCAAAAAGAGCGGGACTACCACAATGAGAGGGTCACTCTTGTAATAGGGAGAATGCTCTGACTATGAAATACAAAGCATCTCAGATTTCAACCAGAAAAAAGCTCTCAGGGAGAAGAACAGAGGTTGAGGGTGAGGGGAAGAGAGGTAGTAGCTGGTGAGCAGATCGGAAATGCTTCTCTCTGAGGTCAGAGCAGAGTTTGGGGAGGAGCCATCAAAGTGGGATTGTTGACTGACAGGCTGAGAGCTAATCAGAATTCATAAATGGGAGGGGTGGATCTTAACCTGAACTTGGTTAATAAGGAATTTGCTTTGAATTGGTCCCAGGGAGTTCACCTAATCATGTAGAAAGGAACGGTGGAAATTCTCTGCCTGTCCCTATCGTAGGTGAACCAAGAGGCATCCATGAGCTCTCCTAAGTCAGGAAGGAGTCCTGGTCGTCCTAGATGTTCCTAGAATGCAAAGGGTTGGGGGAGGGGCCTAAGCATTCGCGGATTCAGGATCCCAGGGCTCAGGTCAGCATTGTCGCAGCAAATGGGGTGCCCAATGTTAGCATTTCTCAAACCAACCCCTCCTTTCCCACCCCACAACCCTCTCTGAGAAAAGTGCTTTATTTTAAAAAGAGAAATTTATTTTGCACAGTTTGTGTTATTGAACCAACTCTAAAAGTTGAGCATGGGTCCACAATGTCCCTCCTGGTAATTGAGACAGGATATTGATTTCAAAACAGTGAGATCCGAGCCACTCTGCCCACTATTTCTTTTTATTGACTATTTCAAAATGCAGTATTTTTGGGTTGCTCTTTTTTCTGACCTAGAAGTTAAGGGCTCTATTCTGTGGCTGTGCTCAAGGTGCTGTGTCTAAGATCCTAGAAGGCCAGTTCTGTGGACTTTAGTACCCATTACCCAGACATCAGCTGCTACCTTTCCTTTATTTCATTTACTTGGCTTAAGTAGAGTAAGTCCTCATATTTCCCCTCTCCTAAGTTTTGAAAATGATTGAAAATTGGGTTTTGTAGACATTTGTCCCTCCCTGTGCCAACCTGGCCTCAAAGTTCTGGACTACCACAGTTTCTGTGTAAGTCTCATGTGTGTTGCGCTTTGTGCCTGTCTATAGTAATCTGAGTTCATACTGAGGGGCACAGCATGTAGGAGTCTGCTCCTAACTTGTTTTTTACTCCAGAGACACAGTTTCCCCGCCATCCCTGATTTCTCTTTACTTCTTACTTTTTACCTCTAAGCACTTGGAATTTTTTTCCAAGTGACTCACCGCCATCTTGGCTTTATTGGGGGTTATGTGAAGCACAGCCAAGTAACTGCATAGGTTTATATTTTGTTGACTCATGTTTTGTCCTCATGATTCTCCAGAGAGTGACATCCCTGTCACTGAATCTTATAATAGCAGAGCAGATTCCCAGCTATACCCCAGGTCTCCGAGATCAGCATCCACATTCTTAACAACGCCCACCTGCATCATGACAGTTGACAAACACTGATGTAGAATTTCAGGAAGCTTGGATCGGCTCCTTCTCCTCAAGCTCCAAATTCATGTCCACTTGGGACTCCACAATGTGATTTTATTGGAACAAAGATCTCTGTGGATATAATGAAGGATCTTAAGATTAAATCACTGGGATTTGGGACAGCGTCTAATTCCAATGACTGATGCCCTCACCAGAGCCAGGAGAGAGATTTGAGATAGAGGGGAGCGGCCTTTATCGAGACAAAGACAGAGACGGGAGTGATGCTTCAACAAACTGCTAAGGCTTGCTCACAGGCAGCCAAAGCTGGTAGAGAGGTGTGAAAGGGACTCTATCTCTAAAAGAAGCCAAACCTCCCAAGATTTCAATTGTGATTTCTGGTCTCCAGAGCTGTGAAAAAAATAATTTCCATTGTCTTAAGCCATTTTCTGGTTGTTTGTTACAGTCAGGGTTTTCTTCCTGTGGGACCATCTGCACTGCTATCCTCTCCTCAGGCCCGAGCTGGTGGGAGCTGTGTGGTGTCCCATGTGTTTGATGTTGCTGCTCAGCTGGACAGCTGCTGGCCTTTGTCTCTTAAAACTTCTCCAGCTCTCTGGAGCTTTTGTTTCCTGGACTTCCTGCTCAGCCATGGGGCTCTGTTTCTATATTCCCTAGCACTGATTTCTCCCTTGTCCCATATTCCTGTGTCTACCTGTTAGACTATGCTCCAAGGCCACCATGTTCTTCTACAGCTACTTCAGAGTTTGTGGTTGTTGTTGTTCTAAAGGGCTTCATGCACTTTTGTTATGGTTTATGACTAGTTGTCCCCCCAAAGCCTCACACAGCCAAGGGGTGGGGACTTCTATAGATTGAGACTTGACTCATGAGTCACTGGGATTATGTGTTTTAATACTAGTGAGATTATAGTCTGAGTACTTCTGGGATGATGAGTGTAGCCTAAGGCAGATAGGCTGAGGTGGAGAGCCTGAATGTAATATAAAGAGAGACATAGAGACAGACTAGCACTGTTGCTCTGCTACCCTGTTTGGTTGGCTACCTCTGTCACGACTGTTGCTGTTCTGCCACCATGAACTGGATGCTCTCTGCCCTGTTGCACTCAGCCTTGGGCCAGCCAACTATAGACTGAAAGCTCCACAAACTGTGAGATAAATACACCTTTCGTTCCTTCATTTTGAGTGTGGGATATTTGTGACAGCAACAAGTAAAAAGTAACTAAGACAATTTTCTTATTTATTTATTTATTTATTTATTTATTTATTTATTTATTTATTTAAAAAATTATCTATCTATCATCTATCTATCTATCTATCTATCTATCTATCTATCTACTTGGTAGAAGTTCTCACTATACAGCTCAGACTTGTCGGGATCTTCCTGCCTCAGCCTCGTCAGCACTGTGATTATAGGCATGCACCACTGCATCCAGTTTCTATGGCCGGTGCACCTGAGATTCCAGGGTCAGTACTGCATACAGTACTGAGGATCAAACCTGGTCCTTGTGCTTGCCAGCTAGGTGCTTAGACTGCTGAGCTATCTCCCCAGCCCCTTCATTCACTTTCTTAATAAAGGAAAATGTGTCTTAATACTCTAGGAAGTCTTTTTGATTGAGCTGGAAAAAAAGATCAATCGATGTGGGACAACTCTCTGGAAAGAATTCCACTTGTTCTAACCTTCCATATTTCAGTTAGTTCTGCTATTTTGTGCCACTATAGTACCTCAAGACCTCTGCAGTGGGGGCCATTCTTCACCCACAACAAATTCAAAATTTTCCTTCAGGGTCCCTCCATCTTAATTCTTATGTCCCTAACATATGTGTCATATTCAGAGTGGAATAAGTTTACAGAGATTTTATTTAACGTTAGGCAAAAAAAAAAAAAAAAAAGACTGATTCATGTTAAAAACATAATGAACTGTCTGGTCATATAAAAATTGTTAGCAATTCAAATTCATATTTAAATTTAAACAATCGAGGGGCCCGGCAGGATGGCTCAGTGGTCTAAAGCGCCTGCTAAGGAAAGTCTAGGCGGCTGCAGGGACCGCGGTTCGATTCCCGGCACCACATGCTGCGCCAGCCCTGCCCTCAGGGCAGGCTGAGCCGGCCATAAAAGTAATAAACAAAAGTTCTGAAACAAGAAAAAAAAATAAATAATCGAATGTACTTTTGTCCTGCTTGGAAGTGCTCTTTGGTTTGGAGTTTATCGAGGTGCTCCCACTCAGTTATTTCCTTCCTTAGACTTTCTATTTGATCTTGTGCTGACCCCATTATCAAAGAAAAATGCTTCTCTTCATGTCTCAGTCTATTTGACAGTCTCTTAGAGTATTTAATCCATTAGCATTTAATGTAGCTATCTATATGGTTGCATTTAATACTGTTGATTTTTTTATATGAGTGTAATTTATAGATGAAGCTTCATAGAATCATTACTGTAAAGGCCATCTAATGTTATTCCAGTATAAAAAATCTTGCAGTAATATACTAAACTCTTCAATTGAAGTAAATCATCACTTAACTAATTGTTATCTAAAGTCATAAAAATTCACTCAATTTTTCTCTTTTAGCCCTTCCCAGAAACTTAGAATCCTCTCTAAATCCCCTCTTCTCCATTCTCTTCTCTCCCTTCCCCTCCCCTCTCCTCTCCCTTTGCCTCAATCATTTTGTTTCTTCAGTCTCTGTCTCTCTCTCTTTCTCCCTTCCCACTCTCTTTTTTCCCCATTCTTATTCTCTTTGTAATAGTGGGGACTGAATCCTGAGCCTTCACAATGAGCAATATTCTTAGCCCTTCTTAGTTTTTACTTTTACTTCAAGGCAGAATCTATCTAAGTATCCCAGGCTAGACTCAAACTCATGATCCCCTGCTTCAGTCTCCCAGTGTTGAGATTACAAGTATGCACCACTATGCTCAGTTTTATTTTGCTTTTGTAATAGATTGGCATTTCCCCTTTCATTGGATTTTCCTTTCATCTTTAGGTGACATTAAAGTTCACAGATTTTACAGACTTGAGGACAAAAACCAGTATGATAATCATAAATTCATGCTATTTACCTCCACAGGAGACTGAAGGTTTCTGCCAAGACCCGGATCCAACGTGGTAATTACCCAGACCTCCTGATGCTGCTGGGGACATTTCACGGGAAGGTTGTTGGCAATCTGAGTCTTAATGTCTTAGCTCTTGGCAAGCGGATCCCTGTGTATCATCATGCACCTTTCTCATACATTGATAACGGCTTGCTCCTTTGTT